>JAAAKQ030296544.1:0-10229 GCA_010016005.3 Zanna intricata
TAGTTATAAATTTATTTTGTGGACTTCAATATATTTGGGAGTTATAATAATTTTTATAAAAACCTTGTACTACAACACCCTAACACAACCCCACCTGATTTTTTTAACAGAATTTTTAACGATAAGTTTTTATTAAATGTATTATTTCTATATTTAACCTATATTTAACTTGTTTTAATTAAAGATCTAATCTCAATCAGTTGATCCTTATTTTGATATTATTGTTTGGTTTGTAATTTTAGATATAAATTACATCTTTCTTTTTCTTTTTTCTAATCTAGCTTCATAATCATCATGAGTAACATTAAATGATTATAATTAAAATAAAATGTAAAAGAAAAAATATTAAAATAAAAAGGGTTTAAATTAATTAATTGGCTTACATTTTAGAGAATAAAGTAGTAAATATATAAAATTAAAAAAAAAAAAAAAACAACAAAAAGCCACAATACATATTTATTTATTTACATAAATAATAATAATAATAATAATAATAATAATAATAATAATGATGTTAACAAAACTGGTGAATTATCCTGTATTCGCATAAAACTTAAAATTGACCTATTCCCCAGTGATAAAGTTTAAACTACTATTACTCTTACAACCTTAATTATTGTTGATTTTTTTATTTATTATTGTAAAATAAAAATAATAGATAATTAAAAAAAATTATTTTTATATGAGTAATTTATTATAAAGAAGCACAAATCTAATCCTTGCTAAGATATCCTCGTACAGCCATTAATAACAATAATTCTGTACTGGTTCTACATTCATTTGAAATATCTCAGAATAAAAAATAAAAACATAATTAAAAATATTGGTTGAGTTAAAAATTTATTTTCTTTGCAATAAAGATTAAAAATTACTTCCATCCTAATAAAGTCTGATTAAAAAAAAAAAATTTAGTCAGCAGGTTGAAATGGTAAAAATAACAACTTACTTCATGAAGCTGTTATTTAAAATAAAATTTCATGAAGCTGTTATTTCTATCAGTAGCGGTATGTTCCCCTCTAATGTTCTGATAAGGTGTAATAACTGATGCTTCTCTATGTTTTATTTACAAAAGAACAATAAGATAAATGCCAGTCAATATGTTAAAAAACTTTAAAGAATAAAAAAAATTATTAAAATAAATATGGGTAAAATTTTAACCATTTTTCTATATAATTGTATGTATTAGCAAAATCTTAACATTTCTGGATTCAAACAGCCCCAAAAATGTTGAGAAATACAAAAAGTCTATTAATTGGTTTAGATTAAGAACTGATAATAATTCTTTCACTATTTAAATATTGTTAACTTGAATATTTTTACTAATACTGTAAGTAAAATGAATAACAAATATCTGAAATTCTAGCAGCTATACATATATATTCAGGTATATCTATGTTCTAGACAATCTAATTTAAAGGCGCTAAGAAACCTTTTTTGAAATTTGTGGGTCACATTTTATAATATGACTAATTAAACGTTTTTTTAAAGCAGATTTTTAATTACTGTTATAAATGAATAAATATGAACAGAGAATTAATAACTGTAAAAATAACATATTATTGGTAACAATCCAAAGGATTATCAAAACACTGATTTTATGTATTTTTATAAGATATGTAAATTGTTACTGATTTAAAAAAAATGGAGACTGCAGTCTGAGGGGCTATATTTTAATTTTAATTGTCTCAATTAGTAGTTTTTTTACCATACTGTTGTGTCTCAGGTCACGGCTATACTGTAATGAGTCTGAAATCATGTTAACTCAACATCATCTTATACGTGAACTTAAATTTTAATGAGATAGTTCAGTTTACAGGTTAAGGAAACTATAGATTTTGTCATAAAGTCATGGTAAGACATTACTGTCCTTTTCAATATTATTTTTTTGTACTGTTAACTAAATGGATTTCAAATGGAATTAAAAAAACACTTCACCTTTTCCAGTTCATCTTAAAAAAAGCTGTTTTTAATTATTCTGTAATTCATTCAAGTTTCATGGTCTTGATTTCAGAATTTAATTCCTTATATGAATTACATATACCTACCTGGTGGATCAGCGCTCTTTATGGGTATGATTTTATTCATAAATAGATTTTATTACAAATTACAGTTACATAAGTGAGATTAAAAATACAGGAAGAGAATAGATCAGACTTTACTCAACAGTTATTTGAGATACTGATAATCCTGATAAAAAAAATATGGGATGCCTATGGATACATCAGAGACATGGCTGATGTTCCAGCAAATAAGTTGAAACTCCACTAGTTAATGAATAGGAGCTACTTCTACTGCCACAGAAGTAGCTGAAAAAATCTTGTAATACCTATCTAGCAAAGAAAGATGAGAATAAAGTGACAGATAGGTAACAATCAGTGCATGAACTATCCTTTTGGTTATAAATTGCTGTTTTCTCTATATCACAAGTACTAATTTTCATGAACTAGAACATCCTACTGACTACATCAGCATATAACAAATAGTTTATGAAAATTTGTTAAACTGTATTTTAAATGATTTTTCTCTACATACCTATACAATTTCTAGGTCCAGCACTAAAAGGAACATATGAGTATGGATGACGTCCCTGAACTCTTTCAGGTAAAAAGTTATCTGGATCAAATTTTTCTGGATTTGGAAATTGATCCGCACATCTATGAATGTGAAATATTTCAAGATTGACCAAACAACCAGCAGGTACTAGGTAACCATCTGTAATAGAAAATAAAACTGTTAAAAATGATCTGAAATCTGTATTAAATAAATGAAGAATTTTCTGAATCTTAAAGAATAGTTATTTTTTATATTTCATTATATGGTGTTGCAATTGTCAACACCATAATTTTAACAGTAAAAATATAACATACAAAAAAAAAAAAAAAAAAAAATAGAAATTAACAGCAGTTAAAAACTGACATATAAAAACACACTTAATTTTTTATAATCTCAACTCAGAATGGAATCTCAGCTTATGAATTCATTCTCCACTTATCTATGTTAAATGCTTTAAACTACCAAGGAGCAAAAATCTTTTCAAACATGGTTTCATTTATTACTTTTTATTTAAATAATCATAATTGCTTTAATCTGATTGGGATAATGATTGCTTACAGTGACTTTTCATTCTATTCTGACCATTTTCTTAAATGATTGCATTAGAATGAAGGCATTAAATTGTTCATCAAGTTACCTGAAGAGATTTTTAACATTGTGATGATTTAGTTTCAAAGAACTTTCTTTTTAACATTGATTTTATAGTTTACAGGAGTTTGTGGGTGGGCGGTTAGTATTTATGACTCCTGAATTTTTTAATGATAAAATCTATCTAATTTTAAGTCTAACTGTGGAACAACTATATTTTCTGGATTGTCTATTTTAAGCTTAAGTGAATGTGTCTTGTCTAACCCATTCATGAGATTTCTATATGAAAATGAAAAGAAAAATTTATTTGTGTTAAAATATTACCATTCAAAAAAATTAAATAATATTCATACTGTTAAAATGAGAATTAGATGTAATCTCATTTTATCCATTAAATAATGTGTAAATAGCTATTACCATTATTCTAATTATTGTTCATTAGTGGGTGATATTAGAAACATACTACTGGTTTAAAAAAATAAAATACTACTGGTTTAAACTTATTATACTTTCCACTAGTAAATAAATAGATATTGCTTTAAATTAATTTGAATTAAAAAAATAATTAGAATTAGCATAATGCATACCAAATGTAGTGTCTTCTTTTAGGTAGCGACCAATAAATGGTACACTTGGAAACAACCTTAGTGATTCTTTAATAACTCTTTCTAAATATTTCATTTCATTGAGTTCTCTCATTGTTGGTGGGTCATTTGAACCACAGAAAATACTGTCCAGTTCTTGAGCAACTTTTTCCTGAAATCATTGTAACAATTATCAAATTATTCTTTTAACATTTATTTTTTCAGTTCAAAAATAATAATTTGGTCTGTTACCTTTTAGACTAATTTAAAATTTCATTGTAATTTTGCAGTTTTTTATCTATCTTCTTATATGTTTGTGATAAGTGGATTTAATATTATGAAGGGTAGTTTAAATAAAAATTCAATTGAAGGGTATAATTTATAACATTTTGAAGGTATTATTATACAAGTCATTGATACACAAGTAAAGGATATACTGACTAACAATATCAGGAAAGTTAGACACTGACATCATGATCAAGTAAGTTACAGTGGCAAACAAATTAATCCGAACACACTATTTTTAACAGAACATTTTAGTTTTAAAAGAAAAAATGTTTTGTAGTCAAACTTACTCAAATCTAATAAATGATGTATCATCCTTTGTTTTTTTATTACCTCATTAATCCTCTTTGGCATTGATTACACTAAGGTAGAACAATGATTTTTGATTTCTTCAACTTGAAACCAAACCTATATCACTGAACTAATAAGGTCAATTTTTGTGCTACAATTCATTTTCCCAAGTCTTCTTTTTAGTATAGCCCATAAATTTTCAGTGGGATTCATGTTGGGGGAGTTCTCTGGTCATGAGGACAGACAAATTTTTTGATTTTTGAAGAACTCTTTTGCTTTCTTTGACATGTAATATGGTGCAAGTTCCTGTTGGAAAATGAGTCCTGGGTTCTGTATAAATGGGACTAATTTTCTTTGACATGTGTTAATGTGTTGGTCTGATTTCATCATCCCATCCACAGGTGTAAGTACTCCTGGCCCTTCACGTGGAAAACATCCCCAAAACATTTCTTTGGCTGGATGTTTGGGAGCTTGTTACTGGTGTGTAGTAGTCTTCTCATCTGTCGACGTACTAATGTAAGCAACTCTCTCCCCTTGAACAAAGAAATGAGTCTCAGTTGAAAAAAATAATTTTTACCACATCTCAACAGTCAATTTGTTATGTTCCTCTGCCCACTAAAGTCTTTTTGTTTTTATAATTTGTGTCGGTAACTGCTTCTTTTTAGGTTTCCAAACAATCCTTCCCACTGCCAATAATCTTCTTCGAACTGTCATAGAAAGTCCCATTGGCCCTCAAGTCCGTATTAAGGTCAACAATTGGCAATCATGGATTAATCTTGCTTTTTCTTATTAGTAATTGATCCTGTGTAGGCGTAATTTTCTTTTTCCTACCACATTTTTCTTTTCTCTTTGGAGAGATGGAACCTGTTTCCTTAAACCTTTTCAAGTTTCATTTACAGTACCTAACCCTACACTTCACTCACTGGCAATCAGTCTTTGAGTCATTTATGTGTGTTAGGACAGAGCTTTCATGGGGTTATATCTATTGTATTAATTAGAAACAAATAACAAACTTATAACAGAAACTCACAAGGTCATCAAAAACTAATCAATAATGAATTATAAAAGCACAAAAACCATTAATTCTGTTTGAATATAGACTAACAAAATAATCAGAAACATCAAACAGCAAGCAGTCTGTTACAGACTGAAAATTCCCTACAACAGAACAAAAAATTTCCTTTGTTCGGATTAATTTGTTCGCTATTGTACAGACACTACCAACGTGACAGTTGTTTTTTTTTGTTTTCTCAGGGCGAAAATCACTCTCGTGTTATCATACCCGTGTGCGATAATTGTTCACAGAAACTGGATAGTAAAAAATTAATTAAAAAACTAAAAACCATGACACGCAAAAATACATCTTCAAAGTAAAAAGCTTATTACACATGTAAAACGAAAATAACAATACAGAGATATATGTATTATACAAAAAAAAAATGTATAAAACAATGTGCATTATATATCTGGACCACACAACAGTAATTTATTTATTTGGATATAAACAGATTGCTCTAAGAAATCGTGAAACAGAAAATAACACTTCATTATCGCCAAGAATTGTTTGCATGTTAGCTCCTAGTTTAAACTTGCAATGCAATGCCGCATAACAGATACAATCCACAAGGATGTGGTGCACTGTCAGTCGGCAATTGCAGCGAGCTCAAATTGGTGCATCTGTTTGGGTCATCAGATATCCATGAGTGAACCTACTGTGCCCTATTCGCAAATGGAGATAATAACCTCTTGATGATTATTTCTGCAAGAGGAGCTCCATGGTGAAACAGTGTTTTTAACTGGGCAAATTTTATTGAACATGGTTGAATCCCACTCAACATGAACTACCCTTTTTAGGAAATAGATAAAATCGTTAGAAGCAACACAACTGTAAAAGGAGGCTGAAAACAAGCCTCTTTTGCCGCACAGTCTGTGCACTCACTGCTTGAAATTCCTTTATGATTGGAGGTCGAGCAGAAGCTCACTGTTGTATTATGTCCATCCATTTGCGAAATGACACAATGAATCTCACAGACAACAGCATGTTTAGAGCACAAGTTATTATTCACCCATAGGGTACTCATGGAATCTGAGCAAACAAGGACATGCCGACATTTTCGGCTAATAATATGTAAAGCATATATATTATAATATTATTAGCATACAGTTCTCTAAAGAAAATACTGGTAATGTTGTGAAGGCCAAACATGTATTTTCTGTTGCCAACAACACAGCCACAACCAATAGAAATAAGGTTTCTAGAACCTTTCGTAAGAAAAGAAAGTGTAACATCAGGATTCCATTTTAACCCCATGCTATTCAATGCTATTTTTAATATTATTAAATTCATTTTGTAAGAGTACCAAATTTATTTGTTTGTACAACATGGTGTATATATTTGCAATTTGTAGCCTAATTTTAACTGAATTTTCAGCTGAGATGAATAAAAAAAGTCACAAAATTTCACTTTTAATAGTAGATCAGTGATGATGCTAATCTCTGATCTAATCAACAGTTGAAAAAGACATTAGTTATATATGGTTTAAATAAATCATTACAAACATAAGCTAAGTACAGACTAAACTGAATGTAATTTTTGCTAAATGAATCAAGATTGGCATATTTGGATAAAGTATTAATAAAAAATTACCTGATGTTCTGGATGATTTCCTAACATGAAGAGTGACCAACAAATACCAGCAGTTGTTGTATCATGACCCTATTAAAAATAATAACATGAAAAGATTAGTATGTGATTTCATTAGTATACTCCTGTGTAAACTTTACAGATTATAGAAATTGTTCAGTTTTATTAAAGTGCAAATTTTCATCAACAAAAATATATTTTTTGTAGATGAACTAATTCTTTAAGCCAATAAAATTCTTTTTTAAACTTACTTCAAACATGAAAGTATCAACCTCTTCTCTTATTTCTGTGTCAGTAAGTTTGTGACCTTGTTCTGATGCATCAAGCAATAAATCAAGGAAAGCCAGTCTCTTCTTCTTTCCTGAAACATGAAAACATCACTCCTATGATTTATCACTAACAATACAATAAAAAAATGAAATAAACTTTACAAATGTAATTTTCCAGTAAATCATAATTTCTTTTCTTGAAGTATAAAACATGTTTTGTACTGAATAAATACTTATTATAAAATAATTCTAATGATTAAGAAAATTAAACTCTAAAAACTAGAAATGCACTATATATTTTATAAATCTTGTATTCAAAATGCAAATTAGGATATTTCATAAATGAACAAAGGATCACTGGAAAAGTGCATTAAATGAAGATTAAGCATGAGAAGTGGGTAATCTAACTTTTGGATTAGTCTTAGAAGATGATCTTGATAATTAAAATAGAATAAGAATGAATCAATTATGTAAATTTATTATTATTATTATTTAATTAATTTATTATTATTTAATCAATTATGTAAATCATCAAAGATTGTCATATATTCAACCTGATTTTTTTCATAAAAACTTAACAATTGTAGAAAAAAAGTAAAATTAATAGTTTGTTTTCATTAAACCTAAATTTAAGCATAATTTTAAAAAAAATTTGCTACGTAACATCATTTTTTACACTCCATAATAGTACACTGAAAACTGAAGTTACTGCCAAAATTAAATTTATAAATAAAATTATAATTTTACTTGTATTATAAAACTAAAAAGACAAAGAAGACTGTTGAAATAAAGTGTTGTAAAAGAATTTTTAAAACTAAGTGGCTGAATGTTTGAAATAAAGTGGCTTTTGAGATGAATTGTTGAAAAGCAATAAAAAATTTTTGGAAAAACATTACTGCTAGTTACTCATCATATATATGGTTAGTTTCAAGGATTAGTTAATTTGAAAATGAAAGGAAATATAGAAAAAAAGAGTGGCAGAATGATATTGTCTCAGCCTTTCATTTAGAAAATCATGGATTTGAATTATGTATAGGGATGGTATTTTTCATACACTATAAAAATTTCTTTCTATAAAAAAAATGTCTTTTCTATATTTCCACCCTCAAGCTCAAGCTCAAGCTTATGTGGTGGATTAGTCAGCCCCCCCAAAAAATAGGAAGAAAATAGGAAGCTTATAGGAAGGAATAAAAGTTAGAATACATAAAGGAAACAAAAATATAGGTGAAACAAATATGTTGAAATTAAAACAAAGAAAAATAAAAAATACTGCAGAAGAAAGAAATATAAAAAAAAAAAAAAAAAGAGTAAAAGAACAAAAAATTTATATTTGTAGCTCTGTAACCAAAAATAGCTCAATAATTTTCATGTA
The DNA here is from genome assembly GCA_010016005.3 of Zanna intricata. Taxonomy (NCBI): domain Eukaryota; kingdom Metazoa; phylum Arthropoda; class Insecta; order Hemiptera; family Fulgoridae; genus Zanna; species Zanna intricata. Next base: position 8,587 of record JAAAKQ030296544.1, read on the forward strand.
TAATTTGTATTTATTTAGTTATTGTCACAACTGGGATGTAGAATATCAAATAAATGAATATGTTTATTCATAGAAAGAGTATAAAATATGTGCATTTTTTAAAATATGAATTTGTATCTAGTGTTTCATCACAAATTGTTAAAAGAATCAACAGTAAAGAATTTGTTAAAATATTACTTCATATTTGTTAATCTACTTTTTTTATCAAATTTTTTCATCCAAAAAAAAAAATCATTCATCATTTTTTATAAAAAATTTTTTTTTATAGAGAATATTACGCTACAAAACTCATTACCATCATAAAAAGAGTTACAGTAACTATAATTAATGATAGGCTTGTTAGTTGCTGGCAGAAAAAAAAATTATTTATAATGCAAAATACAAACATAAAATAAATAAAAACAATCATTTAAAAAAAATCTTTTACCCAAAAATTCATCATCTTCTTCATTTTTGTTACTCTTGGTTCCTTCAGAATTCCTTAAAGATTTACGTTCAGCAATTACCTGTGAGAGACATGCAGAATATATACAGCAAATATAGTAGAAGGAAAAAAAAAATTGAATGAATTCAATAAATTGACATTAAACAGATATATAGCTAATTCTATTGTCAAACTAAAAACATTGTTTTTTTTTTATTCATATTACATATTTTGTAGATTAATAATACAGTTGAGTTTTTGTATTAATCCAAAACATAAAACTGCTGTTTGCAGATTTTTCATATGAGAATAGTTTTATAAAAAGTATAAGTATTTATGCATTGCTATATATATGTATATGAATAAAAATATATAAAAGTTCTAAAGAAATAATTTTCATTGAAGTTATTTGTATCTGTTAGTATTAATGTGTAAGCAGCAGCAAAACAATCACATAATGTATCACATCATATGAATATGTATTAAAAAATGGGAAAAAGATTAAACAAGTAGTAAATGGAAAAAGTAACAAACAACAATAATAAATTCATTTAACAGTAGCTAATAATTGTTAACCACTGCATAATGATAACATAACATTAAATACTGAAAGTTCTTTATTTACTACTACAGAAGGAAGAAGACTTTTAAATAAAGAAATAAATCATTTGCTGGTTATTAATTAATGAAAAGGAATATAATTTTACCTAAGATTTACGTTTCTGCATTACGTTAGTTTTATCCAGTTTTCAGGTCAAGGGATGAGAAAGGTTTCTTTAGTTTTAATCAAAGCTACATACAGACATATAAGAAGAGATTAAGAAGGACTTTTTATATTCATTTTGATTAAATTTTAAAAGAAAACTACTTTATGAATTTTGGTGTGTCATGTAATGATTTTGAATTAGTTTAATGATTTTGAATTAACAGCAATTGAAAAAGAGGGTTATGGTAAGAGTAAAAACTTATCATAAAGCTATTCGTACCAGTTATATTTTGAATCTTCAACAACAAACTAGTTTAAAAAATACTATCTCATCTTAAGCTTTTGTCACTTTTTTGCAGGGTATTACAATGTAATTATTGTAAGCAACTTGTTTTTTAATAATAGAAAAAGCTGACTTGTATTGTAAAGTAATTGGCTGAGTAACTGGCCAGTAACATAGTTTGTAACTAAATGTAAGAACTAATTTATTAACTATTTTCAATCTGTGTGTGT
>JAAAKQ030296588.1:0-10229 GCA_010016005.3 Zanna intricata
ATATATATATATATATATACATGATTTTTTATCTATTTCCTTTAAGTAAAGATAGAAATTGCTGGTCGATATTGCTATGTTCGAGGTATATCTCTAAAGTAAAGACAACTGGGAAATTTCTCTCCTTAAGGCCTTAGAGTCATAACTAGCCATGAACTACACAGGTTCGCCTGTGTCGTTCAACCAAGCCAGTAATCTACACGCTGCATTGTTGTCTGTAAGTTGACGCGATGTAGTATCTTTGATTACGTGCGAGTTATTAGGTTATAGGATGAATAAGAAAATCGATGTTTTTTAAACCATCGAAATGTTCAGCCAGATGAAATTCATAAGCAGTAGATTGCTGAGTACGATGATAATGTAATGAATGAAAGAAACGTCCAAAAATGGTGTGAAAGGCTTAGAAATAACAGAATTAATATGCACAATGAAGAACGTTTGGGGTGGCCCTCATAATCACCGAGGACTTGTTAAAAGATGATGAAATCAAAAAAAGATCGTCGCTTAACGATTTCCGACCTGGTCCTTCTATTTCCTAATGTTTCAAGAGCTGTTATCAGTCGCATTGTTCATGACCATTTCTCTCTCTTTATCTGTTTAGCCTCCGGAACTACCGTAAGGTATTACTTTTTAAGGGGATGATGTGTATGAATGTGAATGAAGTGTAGTCTTGTACAATCTGAGATCGATCACTCCTGAGAAGTGTTGTTAATTGAAACCCAACCACCAAAGAACATCGCTATCCACGATCTAGTATTCAAATCCGTTTAAAAATTTTTATCTTTACTAGGATTTGAACCTTACAACTATCAACTTCCAAATCACCTGATTTGCGATGTCTCGTTAACCACTAGACCAACCCTTTGGGTGTTCATGACCATTTAGATTTCAGAAAAGTTGTTGCACGTCAAGTGCGGCATGTCTTAACGGAACGTCACAAACAAATCCTTTAGAAATTTTTGATACGCTACACAGAAAAAGGTGATGAGCTCCTTATTCAATTTTTACCGGCGGCAAAACATGGATTTTGTATTACACGCCAGAGAGGAAACGGCAATCAAGTGAATGGCGTCATCCTCTATCACCAACCAGACCGATTAAGGTCAAATCACTGTTGACCACGGTGTTTTGGGATCGGTTTGGCATACTGCTGATTGATTTCATGCCACGCGAAACAATTATAAATACAGAAGCTTGCAGCGAAACTCTACGTAAGTTACGGCGCGCCATTCAAAATCTGACCGACGGCGTCGTCATGCTGCACGATATTGTACGTCCATATATGTTGCGGGTCCGACACATGATTTACTGAGAATATTTGAATGAGAAATTTAAGATCACCATCAATTTACGTATAGTTCGGACTTAGCTCCTTCTGATTTATCCTTTGTTTAGGAAATTGAAAGAATTTTTTTATCGGTAAGTGATTCGCGGATGACGATGAAGTTAAAAATGCTATTAATCAGTGGCTAAATAGACTGGTGGCAGAAGAATACGTCGTAGGTATATTGAAGCTGATGTATTGCTACGATAAATTCATGTGGCGATTATATAAGAGTATAAGGTATATAGTAGTAGGTTAAGTAGTATACGGTGTATAGTTAAAATAGAGATAAAAAATATTTATAAAGTTTGCAGGATAAATTTTTTTCCAACGGAACGGTCTTTACTTTAGAGACAACGTCTTGTAAGTAAAAACCGGATAAAGTTTGCTTTCTCCGAGAGTAATAATCTTCAATTTTCTGCAATGATAATACACATATCGATTTATTTTAACGTAAGTTAACAAAGTGACAACATTTATCGTTTATTTATAAATTACGTTTAACGCTTCGGGCTACAAATCCAATCTGATTTGGGGGAAAATATGTCATATCATTGAAGCGAAAAGAGGTTTTTTATTAAAATTATTATTATTATTATTATATTGTCTTCGAAAAAGAAGGGCAAAATAACGACGAATTTGAGAACGCCTAATTGTAAAACCAAATTACAACATTTAAAAAAACCTTTTTATAATTAAAAAAAAATATATATATATAGATATATAAAAGAGATTTAAAGAATTTTAACGTCTTAAACTTCCGGAACCACAATTAAGTATATCTGCAGAGGGATGAGATCAATGAATTGTAGCGTGTGTGAAAAATACCATGCCTGACCGGGATTCGAACCAGGGACCTCAGGATGAAAGGCCGAGACGCTATCACCTAGCGTCACGGAGGCCGGCTAAAGTCTTAAACTAATGAATTCTATAAATAACACGATGAGTTTTTATGTTACGTATGTATTCGTTAATAGAGTGGTCCACCAAGAAAGGACTCATTTCGGGATGTGATTCTAGAGCTCAAAATAAGAAAAATGTCGGAGTAACATATATTCGAATGATATATAAATAGACTGCCAAAAATATTTTATCGCTTGTTTTGCTCGGTAAATAATATGTTATACTAAAATATTTTGACTCTAAATATGATAAAATATTAGCATATTTTTTATGAAATTGGACTGGAATATTATTCTTTTAAATGGTTTCCGCATTTTTTTTTTTTTTTAGAAAAATCACGTAAACCTAAAACAAAAGAAAATTTGATGTGGACACCATATGAGTTCCTTGTACGCCTATTAAATTACATATACACAAAAAAAAAGTATATTATATTTTATTTCATTAATAACTTCTGATATTTTTTCATTTTTTTTTTTTTAATATTTTTATTATTGAATTATTATTTATTGTAAAAGAATTTTTACAGAGGGTAATAATTACTAATAAATCAATGTATTTAAATTAAAAAATAAAAAGTTAAAAAAATGAAATGAAGTTGAATTTGAAAGGATGTACACCTTCATCTTGTAAGATCCAAATATTTCATTAATAAACTTTTATTCGGTTATAATTCTGGAACCAATGAAAATAAGTACCGATTATAATAAATTGTTGAAAAAGCACTCAATTAGTGGCTTATTTGTTCAGTTACGAAAAAGTAAAAAAATCTAATTTTTTTTTTGGATTTTGGACTATTTTGGAGACTTTTAGTTCCGTCGATTTCAGTTAAAAAGGGAGGTGTGCAACTAGATGTTACAGCAGTCCTAAATCTGAAATTTCAACATTCTTACGACAATCGTTTTTGACGTACGTGAGATACATTCTTACGTACGAATAGACGTCACGACGAGACTGGTCAAAATAGATTCAGTGATGTCAAAATGGATATTTCTAGTGAAATCTGATAACCGAAATTATTTATGATTACAGTACTTCCTTTACTTCGTACAAGGAAGTAAAAACTGTAATAGTTTTTTGCTTCCTTATTATAATACTGAATAAAACACTGATAACATAATGCTGATAAAAACACACTACAGTATATTATAAATAGAACAATAATCTAATAAAAAAAAAAATCAATTTTAAAAATGATTATACATTTTATTTACGTATACACATATTAGTTGTTCGTATAAATAAATGGAGAAAAAGTAATAAGCTGTAAAAGATGACAATGAATAGTTTGAAGAGTAGGCCGAATATCGGATGATAAAAGACTGTATAATGAAGAAGAAATGAAAGAGTCGTCAGTACCGGTTAATTAGAAACTTCGGTTGTTACTGGTAAATTATCGTTACTAGTAAAGAAAATAATTACAAAAATGAATTATCATCGTTATAAACTTCAAACCTTTATTGAATAAACGTAAGGAGAGAATGATTAAAAGAAAGAAAAATAAGAAGAAAAAAAATACGTTTCTTTCTTTTTACTTCTAAATTTAACCTGTCTGTCTATAGAACACAAATATGTAGTGAAATGATTGATCTTAAAATCTTGTCTTGAATTTTTCTAATTAAGTTTTATTTATTAATTATTATCTTTACAAATAAAAATACATAGAAAATTTAGTAATCAAAATAAACAAACGGATGAGATAAGACTATTATCGATATAGTATTAAGTAAAAATATTTATAAAAAAAAAAAAAGGAGGATTAACTCCTACCTCCTAAATTACTTGATTTAGTTAAGAGATTAACTCTTAACTCCTAAATCAAAAGATTGAACCAGTCGATCTTTAATAAATATGTTAACAATTTGTTTATTGGAATAAATTAAAAAAGCAAAAATACTGTTTAAAAATTGTTAAAAAAATATATTTAATTTACCACTTATAAAAATTGATGGATATTTCGGTTGTTAAACGACATCATCAGTAGATAATAAGGAAGAATATAAAATATAACAGAATAAATAAATATAAAAATTAAACAATATTAATCCACTTTTTTTTTTTTAACCTCTGGAACCACCGTTAGGTATATCTTCAGAGGATGAGATGAATGAATTGTAACATGTGTGAAAAATGCCATGCCTGACCGGGATTCGAACCCGGGACCTCCGGATGAAAGGCCGAGACGTTACCACTCGGTGGCCGGCTAATATTAATTCCCCTGTCCCCATATTTTTTCCCATAAAAAAGGATGATGCGTGGGTTTGTTTATTTATTGTATGTGCTCAGATTTTTCTTTTAGCTGCTATTTGAGTAGAGCGGACCCCAATGGTGGTGCTCCGGGCGACTGCGATTCATTCTTTCGAACGATTTATACTTCTTGATACAAACGATTTATCTAAAATTATATCTGTTTTTTGGGGGATAAAAAACGAAAACGTGGGGAAAGCTTTGTTGAAAAATTACAACCTAAGAAACAACCTAATAATTTTCAGGATTTTGAAGCTTTTCGTTGAAAAAGTTTTTGTTGTTTACAGTAAGCTAAACTTATGAACGTTATTTTGATTACAATTGACAAAGATTTGTTATTTGGACAAAATATTTTGTACTGAAACATAAAATAAGTAACATTTTTGCGACGGTCCATAGGATAGCCTTTTTTTCTAGTATCAAATAAAAATACATATGAAACTAATAAGACTAGGATTTCTATTAGCAATTATAGAATAAAATTTTAAAAAAGTTTTCGTTTTTAGAAAACTGGAATCGAAAAAGTAAATTATCATCTTGATCTTCGTGGTGAAGCGGTAGCTATCCTTCATCCGGAGGTTCTGGTTTCATGCCCCGCTCAGGCATGGTATTTTTTTTCACACTAAAAAAACTTCATCATCATCATCATTTGTTGACAGCTTTTACAGGGTACCAGAAAAAATAAAATGAAGTAAAACGGAGTTAATTGTTGTTGGGTTTCCTCTCCTTTAAATCAGTTGAAGACTTCTACATATCTAATTGTTTTTCCGTGAGAAAAGAATATTGATGTTAACGTTAAAAAAAAAATCTGATGTGGATACTACATGACTTCCTTGTGAGCCTATTAAATTACATATAAACATTTTTAAATACACTTCATTTCATTTAAAATTATTTCTTTTGAAAGTGAGAAGACATACAGAAAAAAGAAAGCTAAAATGAAGAAATATATCTTAAAAAAAAAAAGACAAGAAGATGAATGTAAAGAGAAAATAAATATTAAGAAGAAGGGAAGAATAAAATATTAAGAGAAGATGATAAATATAAAACAGGAAGAAAACGTTAAGACCAAGGAAAGAATAGAAAGATTAAGATAGGATGATGAATATAAAGAGAGAGAAAATTTGAAAACTAGAGAACGCATACACAAATTAAGATTAGAAGAAGAATTATATCAAATCGAAGACTGAAATAATCATCGGCAACTTAAAAACAAATAAACGAATTGATAATCGACTCCAACGTAGAGAGAATATTGTCCAGCAATATCAGAGGAGTAATGAACTAAAAGATAAGAATTTTTTGCAATTAATAAAGATCGGGCAGGTATGCCTCAGTGTAAATATATATTGTTATTGTTAGGATCTATTTTTCAGCCGCTCTGTAGTTAACTTTAATATGGATAAATTTGAACACAAATTCCAGAATAATTAAACAAAATTAAACAGATATTAAATTAGAAAATCCAAAAATAATGCGATTATAAATTATTATTTTCAGTTAATATTAAATAATCAAATATTACACCGAATCTATTACATACAAACATATGTAGTTATTCCTATTAAATTACATAAACACATTTTTGAAAGTACATAAAATTTTATTCTACTAATAACTTCGATTTTTTCTCAAATTTTTTTTTATTATTATTGTTATTCAATTATTTTTATTGTATTTTTTTTTTTTACAATCAGACTTAATAATTATTAATAAATCAATATATTTATTTATTATATTTAAGGAGATGAAGTCTGGTTCAAACCGATATGCCTTCCCTTGTAAGATCCAATTATTTATTTAATTAAAATTTTATTTAGCTATAACATTGGAACCGATGAAAATAAATAATGCTATGATATATCGTTGAAAAGCTCTCAGTGAGGGCTTACTACTGCAATTAAGAAATAATCCTAAATCCAAAATTTCAGCATTTTATGACTAATCGTTTTTGAGTTATGCGAGATAGATACGTCACGGTAAAACTAGTCAAAATGGATTTCAGACATAGTCAAAATTATTACTTCCATTGAAATCTGAAAACTCCAGAAATTTTTTGCGATTACAATAAGTCCTTTTACTTCGTACAAGGAAGTAAAAACGGCAACTATTGAAACCTTCAATTAAAATATGTCACGTAGGTATTAACTGTTTTATGGATCTCATTACTCTAATTGAAAGTAATTTTTACTGGTAAAATTCAGTGTTTGACTGGTAATTATAAAGACCAAGAAGATTATGTGTACAACTTAATATACTGCATTATATTCGAAGCGATACATTTTATATTCTTCCTTTAAGTTAAAAAACTCTACTACAGAAATGAAAAAAAAAATTACGTATACAAAAGCCGTATAAAAGAAGTTAAATATAGAGTGAATTCTTGATTAAGATTACGTTAGGCAGGTTCCTTTTTAGTGCCGGCCTCCGTGACGGAGTGGTAACGTCTCGGCCTTTCATCCGGAGGTCCCGGGTTCGAATCCCGGTCAGGTATGGCATTTTTCACATACGTTACAATTCATTCATTTCATCTTCTGAAGATATACTTAACTGTGGTTCCGGAGGTTAAAAAAAAAACGTTCCTTTTTAGTCAATACTTTTTTAAACTGATTATTTTTAAGAAATTTTAATTTATGATTAAAATAAAAATATTTTTCCTTGTTTAGTTGTTCATAAAATTGTGATTGAATCAATTTCAATCTTAACACAGGTCTGTTATCATGTTATTTTTTTCCGCGGATACTGCTTCAAAAGACCACACAAATATCGTTTGATTTAGTTTCATTCTTTTTCTTTCAGAGATTCTTCATTCTTTCTTCAATCCATTCTCTTCTGATGAATTTTTTTTCTTTTCACTTATAGAAACCTGTTGTTATCTTTTTATTTTTAATTGAAAAAAAAAAATAATAAAATTACAATTAATATTTTAATTACAAATAACCGTGTTATAAACTACACATTTCACTTGTTGTTTATATTATTATGTATTTAATTTATTTATCTTCTTTAGATTATAATAATCGTTGTAAGAATCATATTAAATGTAACGATAAATCCGGGGATTAAATGAAAAATGTTTATATTATAATTTAATAGTAGAACATATATTTTGTATCTAGTAAGTAGAATAAGGTTGATTTGAAATTAGAAGTAGTTTGTATTAGTAAGCTCTTAAACTAAAAAAGAATATTACTCGACTAATAAACATTGAATTATCTGAGAAGGAAAGAAAGCAAGAAAGTGGTCTTAGGTTAATTCATTATTATTATTATTATTACTATTACTGTTACTAATGGCTTAGTGTGGTGGTGACCCACTTCAATAGGTTGTAAGAATTATTATTAAAAGAAATAATATAATAGTAATAATTAAAATGAAGAGGAGACGCGGACATACATAAAAACATCCTCAAGGATAATTATTATTAATAGTATATATATATGCACGCGCACGCGCGCGTGAAAACACCCATACACTTACATTCAAGAGGTTTTAAAAGATTGATCTTATTAAAAAGTCGTTTATAAATGAATTAGAATATGGAATGATTTAGGGTAGGATATTTTTTATCGTTAGGAGCTTTACCCGTTAAGAACTTAAGCCCAGGTAGGGCCTTTTTTAGTTCCTTGTAATTCGTACAAAGGAAGTATTGTGATCGCGAAAAATATCGATTTTTTTTAGATTTCAACGGAAATATCTGTTTTGACATCCCTGAATCAATTTTCACTAGTTTCGGCGTAACGTCTGTATGTACGAATCTCGCATAACTCAAAAACTACTAGCCGTAGGATGTTGAAATTTTGGATTTAGAACTGTTGTAACATCTAGTAGTGTACCTTTCCTTTTGATTGCAATCGACTGAATCAAAAGTGTCCAAAAAAGCCCAAAAATTCCCCCAAAAAACTAGATTTTTTACTTTTTATTAATTGCAGTAATAAGTCCGCATTGAAAGTTTTTCTATGATTTATCATAAATGGTAGTTAGTTTCATTTGTTCCAGAGTTTTAAAAATTTAATTAATGAAATTTATGGATCGGGTCTTTTTCGTTATTCCCCCCCCCCCCCCCCCACTAATATATAGATTATTTTTAGCAAATCGACCCAAAAATTCATGAAATTTATAAATCTTATAAAATTTTACTACAAAGCAATAACTTAACTTTTTTTTCTTTTTTAACCTCCGGTACCACAGTTAAGTATCACATCAGAGGATAAAGATGAATGATGTGTAGCGTGTGTGAAAATGCCCTGCCTGACCGGGATTCGAACCTGGGACCTCCGGATGAAAAGCGCTACCACTCGCGCCACGGAAGCCGGAACTTAACTTAACTGTCACATGGATAAAACAAAGCAATATCTTTCAGAATTTGTTCAAAATAATCTTCATTTTTATACCTGCGACGCCACATGAACTCAGAAAATTTTTTTCAAAAAGTGTTTTTTCTGCTTAATTTTAGTACATAATTACTTTTCGAGTATATTTATATCAGTTTGTGAAGAAAAAAAATGATTTCAGTTGGGGGAGGGGAATAACGAAAAAGAACGGATCTTAAAACATTGTTAGAATCAGACCTAATCTCCTTTCTTTTTTTTTTTTAATTTTTTTTATTTCTTTTTTTAACTTTTTTTTAAAATTTAAATATATTGATTGTTTTAACAATTATTGATCCGTGATTGTAAAAAAAATGTTTACGATAAATAATAATAACAATAAAACAAATGTGGAAAAAATCAGAAGTTATTAATGAAATAAAATTTCATGTACTTTTCGTTTTAAAAAAATGTGTATATGTTATTTAGTACGGGTACAAGAAATTTATCAACGTCCTTATCAGACTTTTTTTTGTTATATATTATATTCCTGAAATTCTATTTAATTATAAATTACCCAAATTTAGGTAGGTAAGTGAAATCAATTGAGAAAATAACTCGACAAATTACAGTTTGGTAGAACGAGTACCGTTAAGTAGCACACTTCCATTTCTACTTGTAGTAATTAATAATTTGGTCGAAAATTTAGATTAATCATAAATATTAAGATTTTTAATTTTATATGAAATTAAAACGTGTTACTTTAATAAATCATAATATGTTGTTATAAATCGATTTCTTTTTTTTTTTATTCTTCACCCATTTAAAATAGAACCGGTTATCAATGAAAAATCTAGTAAGATTTTCAGAATAAACATTTTTATTTTTATTACTGTTCTCTCGATCGATTATTAATTCATTACTAACAGAATTATTATCTCTAATTTCTATTAAGATCAGATTATTACATATTACATGAATATATATATATATATATTTAATTATTATTGTTTGATTTCAATGGAATTACTATTGCTTTCATGCAGTAGTACTTATCTCTAACTTCTACTAGATAATAACTCTCTCTCTTTATCTGTTTAGCCTCCGGAACTACCGTAAGGTATTACTTCAGAGAATGAATGGGGATGATGTTTATGAATGTGAATTGTACAACGTGTAGCCTTGTACAATCTCAGGTCGACCAATCTTGAGAAGTATGGTTAATTTAAACCCAACACCGGTATCTACGATCTAGTATTAAAATCCGTATAAAAATTGTTATCTTTATTAGGATTTGAACCTAGAACTCTTGACTTTGAAATCAGCTGATTTGCGATGTCGCGTTAACCACTAGACCAACCCGGTGGGTTTACTAGATAATAACTAGAGTTATTTCGAAGTCGAGTGTTCTAAGGTTCAAATCCTAGTAAAGGTTCTTTTATATG
>JAAAKQ030296599.1:0-10228 GCA_010016005.3 Zanna intricata
ACGGATTTGAATACTAGATCGTGGATACCGGTGTTCTTTGGTGGTCGGGTTTCAATTAACCACACTTCTCAGGAGTAATCGACCTGAGATTGAACAAGACTACACTTCATTCACGTCCATACACATCATCCTCATTCATCCTCTAAAGTAATACCTTACGGTAGTTCCGGAGGCTAAACAGATAAAGAGAGGAATTAATAAAAGACAATTAAACAATAGACGCTCAATCTAAAGTTTTTTTTTTTTTTCATATTTGTCGTCATAAAAGCTTAATATTAGATTATTATAGCGTAATGATATACAGCATGGAAAAAAGAATATCCGGGTTTTAATTTGTTACTATTATTTCTTAGATGAATGTATAGTGTTGATTTCAAAACAGAATCAAAGAGCAAAAAGGACAGTTTTAATAGAGCCATGATCTTACATTGATCGTCCGTCTGTCCGCTTGATTACGCCGCTGTAGCAATTACGGCAACTCCCGAAAAAAATAAAAAGCCTTCTTGTTATACAGTTTGTTAACGTTTATTTTTTTTGCTCGATGGATTAATTCACAGCAGAAGCTTTGAAGCTTGTAAGTGCGAATATGGAAATGGAATCTTTTAGCGTATGAAAAATGCCGTGCCTGACCGAGATTTGAACTACCTTTAACGATTTACTTTTATCTTCAAATAAGTAACGAAATTTATAAAGATAATTCGGCGTTAAAACTAATTTCATTAAAGACTTTTCCTTAATAACTTTGTGCGACTTGTTTATTTAAAACTTTTAACTAATTTGAAAAATCTAAGAGCAGGATTTATTTTATTAAAACGATCGTTTTTAATACAACTAAATACATATAACTAAAAGAAAAAAACACGCTATTAACCAAAATAAATTGGAAAGTGATAAGGTAAATAAAAATACAGATTTGGTCTACAATATACACCGTTCCACAATCTAGTTAATGAAAGTAATTTTAAGTCGGTTAAAAAAAAAACACTGTATTAAACAACTAAATACGAATAGATACAGTTAATAGTTCTAAATATAATTGCACGATCTTAAGTTCCAATAGGAAATGGTTATCCATACGAAAAAAGATGTTCAGGTCGTAACAAATTACAAACGAATTAAGACAATCCAGTTAATTAATATAAAACGGATCAGATCGATTCATCATTCTCATCTCCAACTACTGACTACTATAACGAAAGACTAATTGAAAACAAGACTCTAGTAATACGATCGTGCTATTAATAAAACAGACGTCTATGTTAAAACCGATGAGATTTCAATCGAATTCGTTTTGATGTACTTTAACTTTATGTGAGCCCAGCTTTTATTAAATTGTTCTTTTGTCCTAGTGACTATCGGTTTGTTATTACAAATAAATTCGATTCCAACCAGTTTGATGGTTATAATAAAAAATTATCTCAGTTACAGCTATTATTATAAAATAATAATAAATCTAAATAGTTTTAAAAGTTCTTTTTTATGAAAAAAATTATTCATCAGATACTGAGATGTTTTATCTTTTTAACATAAGTTTAAAAAATGCATATATATAGATATATAAAATATTAATACTTATACATACATTGTATTATACATACATACAGTAATATAATTGTATGATATATATATATATATATATCAATATATCATTTCATTTGTAATTATTTAATTTCTTTAAAAAAAAAAATTCACAGTACATATTTTACGTTAAATAATCATAAACAGTATTTTTCAAATTTTCCCACATATCATAATGTGCTCAGCTGGGTAGTAGTCATTTCGACCTGAGATTGTACAAGACTAGATTTCATTCACATTCATCCTCTGAAGTAATACCTTACGGTAATTCCGGAGGCTAAACAGATAAAGAAGGGTAGTAGTCATTTAATTTTATCGACCTGTTCATTTATTATTTTTATAAAGACGCAGGTTTCACTATATATCGTTTTTACTGACATCAGTCTAACTTTATAACTACTCTATTTAAAAATAATAATAATAAAGTAAAACTTAAGCGAGAGCTAGTGAAGAAAGACTGAGAATGGAATATTGTAGGACAGCGTTAACGTAGAGCGATGAAACAAGCTGTAGTGAGAAGACTAGTAGTTACGGAACGCTCGCATGTCCTTAGAAGCGCGTATCCACATGAGAAGCACGCGTCCAACAGCAGTGCGCTGAGAATACGCGAGTGGTCATAAGAAGTTTCACAAGAAAAATAGACTCGATTCATGATAAAGCAATACATAGTTTTGAATCTGTACTCCCGTCATCAGAAATCAGCCACGGAAGAATACGAAATGTTGGAGGCATAGGGCGAAGATGTTCTTTCTCAATGCGACCTATATAGGCGATTCAGAAAGGTAGTGATTTGATCTCAAAGCAGAGCAGTCCATGTTCTAAAGGCTGCTGCTTCTGTACTGTTAATACCTTGAAAAAAAGCTGATGCGAAAGACGATCTTGGGAGCTTCAGCGCCTGTTTGCGGAACATTACAAAACCTATGAATTCCATCAACAGTGTATAGAATGTTGGCTTCTCTCTCTTACGTTCCAAAGAGCAAACCGAGGAACAAAATCATCCTCATCCGACACTGAAGAAGGCCGATGAAAAAGATAATTGTATTATCCTTCTTTGTCTACCAGTGTATTCCCGTATAAAACGGTTACAGGGCAGTACTGAAACAGATTTAAAGATCCAGACCAAATACATCTTTTTTCGGATGCGTAATATCCTTCTTTGATGTTTTTCGGTAATGAGTGATTAAGAGATATTCGTTTTTATTGTAGCATCTACTTCGTCAACGTGCTTAGAAAAGAATAAATATACTATATTTACCACTTTTTTATTTTTCAGAAATACAAACGAAAACGTTTATACCAAGTAAAGAAATGTTAAAAATAATACTAAACAAAATTTTTAAATTCATGTATTAAATATGTTTTTTACGGTTTGTATATAATATATATATATATATATATATATATATTTTTTTTTTGCCTGATAACATCACCACATATGCTTGAAGCTTGTACCTCTGGATATGGAAATGGTATTTTGTTGCATGTGAAAAATTCCATGTTTGCCCGGGATTCGAAACCGAGACGTTACCATTCCGCCACGGATATTCAAAACGGTTATTTAGATATTCAAATAACGATTTTAGATCATCGTTCAGATATCGTTTGAGACAAATTACATTAAAATAATGAAATGAAAACCGTGAACTGTATTCAATCGGGTCATGAACAAGTTACTAATCGTGGAAAATCTGAACTGTGCAGTAATTAAAAGGAGAATAATCTGAACAACGATAAAAATACTCACTGACAGTTCGAAACTTCAAAACCGTAAAATTAAAGATTTAAATGAATACGAAACCGCTGAACCGGCCAGTACTTAGTCCATACTATGTTCCACAAAAGGGCGTTGTAGGGAAAAATTGTAACACATCTTGTGTTAAAAATCAATAAATAACGGATGTATATATATGATATTACAAGGCGAAATTAATGCCACAAAATAAAACGAAAGTATAAATAATAAGTAAAGCATGCTCTAAATAACCTATATAAAAATTACAATGGCATAAGAACACTTTCTTAATTACATCATTAAAATAATGACTAAAGAAAAAAACAACGACCGCTGTTCATCGAATCATTAAACGTGAAATAATACGGAACGATACACCTTGTGTTCTGTAATGTAACAATGAATAAAATAATTTATTAAAAAAAAATAATACACAGAAAATATTAGTATATCGCAATATTACTTTCAGAACTCTACACCGATAAACGTTAAATTATACCTTTAAAATAACTAAAAAGTTAATGTGAAGTTTTAGCTCAATAAAAGCACACAAAACATGTTAAAAGAAAATAACCGAATCATCGGCATTTAAAGATTTATCTCTTAAGAAATTTATATGATAAAAATAAAACCACCTTATACATATATCTTTTAAAAATCAATATAATAATTATATTTTAATAGAATATACCTAGTACTTAAAAACATGGCCGCGCGAATAGTTCAAAATAAAATACGGTAATAATAATATTATAAATCGACTTCAACATTTGAAATTTATTATTTAATGACTATTATAATGCAATTTCAGGGGAAGGAAATTAATTAGGCACACCCTAAAATCCTGGCACGCTTTATTTAATTCTTTTTCGTGTAGAATCTGATTTTTGTACACTCTGATAGTTATTAGTTTTCGGATAGACAATTCGTACAAATAATAAAAATAGAGTTTTAATAACTAACTAAAGTTCACACACCAAAAACCATCACTTTAATTCCTTTCTTCATTTCGCAAAGGTTTTAAACACGTTAAAAGTTCTTTCACCCAAAACAATGAAAAATATATACGTGTCAGGTAGAATCAATTACTACCGGCCTCCGTGACACGAATGGTAGCGTCTCGGCCTTTCATCCGGAGGTCCCGGGTTCGAATCCCGGTCAGGCATGGCATTTTCACAACGCTGAAAATCATTCATCTCATCCTCTGAAGCAATACCTAACGGTAATCCAGGAGGTTAAAAAAAAAGTCAATAACTATCCGCAATGTATTTGCTTTAATATTTCTGTCCGCAATACTGCCGTTTTCGAAAGCAGAAGCTCAGCGTTATTTCCGGATCATTTGAAGTCGATAAGTCAGTAACTCTGTAGTCGCAACTGTACGTTAATCACGGCCGCTTCGTTTCCACTAAAGAAGAGCAGGATTCAGTAATCTGCTTTTTTTTATTTACGGTTTGAGATTACATCAAAGACGGAAATTTAGTGAAGACTTTTTTAAAAATAAGGGAATATTATTTTACCAGAGAGAAATGTTTATCTGCGAATTGAAAAACTTAAAACTGTACGCAAAAGTGTTGTTACGCATGAAGATTTAACCCGAAGCCTGTTTCTGCAGTTACGACTGACGACAATTTTGAACGGCGTATTTGTCAGTGTAGTCGCAACTGTACGTTAATCACGGCCGCTTTGTTTCCACTAAAGAAGAGCAGGATTCGGTAATCTGCTTTTTTTTACGGTTTGAGATTACATCAAAGACGGAAATTTAGTGAAGACTCTTTTAAAAATAAGGGAATATTATTTTACCATAGAGAAATGTTTATCAGCGAATTGAAAACCTTAAAACTGTACGCAGAAGTGTTGTTACGCATGAAGAGTTAACCGGAAGCCTGTTTCTGCGGTTACGACTGACGATAATTTTGAACGGCGTATTTGTCGAGGTTGTTAAAGACAGACGTGAGTTAATCATTGAAAGCACAGATTGTCTACAAATTATTCACGATTCTGTCTACGAAATAATCCACAAAGAAATAACCTTCATAAAGCCTGTACAAGGTGGTCCAAAAATGAGTCGCAGTGCTGCATGAACAAATGCGCCTGGACATCTAACTTCAAAATATTGCCCGGTACGATAATGAAGGCGAAGCTAATTTGGGCAGAATTATCAGCGGTAACAATATACGGATCTACCATTTAGAGCCAAGGAGTAAACGGCAGAGTATTGAATGTCAACACACCTACAATCGCCTATAAGAAAAATCTTAAAGACAACCTTCAGAATCAAAATTGAAGTTAAAAGGGTTTTTGAAGACTTAAAAACTTCAGTACCGAAAAATTATCAGAAAAGGATCTCAAAATGATCGTTAAAATGAGACTTATCGAGACACTGAAGCAGCATTTTGCAGCAAATACTTAGGTGAAAAAAACTTGAAAGCGTTGTTTTTTTACTAAATATGATTAACAAAAGTATTTTTTTCAGAGAGCATAAAGAAGCTTGTGCAACGATGGAAGTACACAGTATGTCTAAAGAGTTCCTGAACTAAATTTCTGTAATCGACACAAGTAGCACCGCTCTCCGAAAACCAAGGAATAGTACGATGTCTGACGAGTGTATATAAAATTTCATCACCCTTTCCTCAATCCAGTCTCGAGTTATATTCGATCGCGTACGTTGTGTTCATGTGACCTTGTGCGAGCTCGTGCAACATGGAACAGAGAAGCGCGAAAAAAATTTGTGTTGAAAAAATCTTTCGTTGAAACCTACTCTATAATACAACAAACATTCACGACGAAAACGTTACGAAAGTGCGCGTGCAACTGGTTAAACTATCCAAGTGGTCAAACAGAATTCTAAATTTTGTTTGGAAGTAATTAAACGCCTAAAGCGTCGCATTCATTGAATATGGCCCGAGTACCGGGTTCAAGGCAGTTGGACTCACTTGCACGGCAATGCTTCGGCAACATGGCAACAGTTTTAACACGTTATTATGCCAGAAATCAAATTACCGTCTTATCCCACCTCCCCTATTCACCAGACTTGACTCCAGCAGACTTTCTTTTGTTCCCAAAACTTAAGTTGATAATGAAAGGCCGCTTTTTCGACGACATCTCAACCACCCGAAGGACTTAAACCGAGCAGTTGAAGGCGATACCGCAAAGTGATTTCTTTAGAGCGTTTGACGGCCTCTACTATCGCTGCAACGAGTGTATTACTAGAGAAGGGTTCTATGTAGAGGGTTGATGTGAGTAAATTCGTTTATCTTCAAATCTGTATTTTTAATTAATTTAGTTCAGGAATTTTTTTTATACATATTGTATAAATTGAAAAGTTAAGGATCTATCTTAAAAAATGATATACTTTTAGTGAAATACGGCGTCTTACTCAATAACTGTCTTACTCAAGGGTAAGTCAATTATTATTTCATTATTACGCTCATTGTAAATAACAGCGAGACAAAAGTCTCGTATACAAATACACGGGCGACTTACGATAAAATACAATTAAGGTATCCTGATCAGGCAAGAGATTACCGGTGGAAGTTTGAAATCTACTTACCGATCAAAGTACTGAAGTATCAAAGGACCAGAACGTTTTGGCTGACGTCGAGGTTACATTCGATCCACGACTAATTCACTACAAATATGTGAACTGACGGCTATAACTACTCGCATAATGTCTTTATCGATGAGTCAATAACTTCGCTTCATAATACTGGAGAAAACTCAAGGTTGCTCATATTTTAATTTCGTAATCTATTTTCAGGTAAATACATAATTTCGTTCAATTATTAATTTTTTCTTTTAAATAAGTCAAGAGAAATTAAAGAAAAGTACGATTTTTAACAAAAACAGATTTTTTAACCGTTTACTTTTACGCTGTTTTCAATCTGTATTACTGATTTGCCTAACGGTTGTCGTAAAATTATGGCAAGTAACGATCAAATGGCTTCTTACCTAATTTTAGAATCGATAAATATTTTTTTAAATAACTTGAACGATTTTTGTAAAGAAATGAGCTGAATGTAAATTGTTTTATAATACTGGGTACCCAGTTAAAAAATCCAATTTTTTAAAAAATTCCTGTAGATTCAAGGATGCGCATAATTTCAACTACCTGTGAGGTTTGGAAGTATGTATAACTTTACACGGAGGATAAAGGTAAACAAACGGCTTATCGAATAGGATTTATATCACCATTAAAAAAAAAATTATAATTAATACATAGTACAACATAATCGAATTTGAATCGACTGATTTTTTTTCTTCGCTATTATTTTATTCCATTATTTCTAATATTTATTAAAAAAATAAAAACAACCGCACATTAGTAACGTAAAAATAGAAATAAAAAAAAAAAGAAGAAAAACCTATCGAGCAGTAACAGTCTACAAAAATTAAATGTCTCATCACGTTGAAAACAACGACAACACCGCACATAATTTCAACAAAACAATGAAAATGAGACGGGTTGAACAGTAGGGATGCAAAAAAAAAAATTGCCGGACAGAAAGATGTTAGGAGGATGAGGGTCGAAAAACAAAACAAGGGGGATGAATTGTTTAGCATTGTTTAACACTAAAAGAAAAGAGACTAGTAAAGAAAGATGCTTTTGTTATATACAGTACTATATTATAAAGAAAAAAAATTTTAAAGAAGAAGAAAAAAGCTAGCGTACGGCAGTAGCGACGACGATGATCATGATTATGAAGACGCGACAAAACAAATAAACTATGCATTGTTATAATCTTCAGAATATTTCTTATCATTATTATAATAATAAAAAAATTATATAAATATATATATATATATATATATATAAAATAATAAACATAAAAATAGCAAAGTAAATTAGCAGCTATTTGTAAAATTAATATGTAAAAACGCACAAACACAAAAAAAAAAACTATTTTCCACTATGAATCGCAAAACCACAAAAAAATAAAAATAATTTACAAAATAATAGAAATATCCAATTACAGAAACAATAATAATACTCACGTCAAGAAAACCCGACACGCATTTTACAATTATTCCGCAGTGTAAAAAATATGTTCTCCAAGTAATATAATAGCTAGTCTTGTGGTTAACGCGACATCGCAAATCAGCTGATTTCGAAGTCGAGAGTTCTAAGGTACAAATCGTAGTATTGATAAAAATTTTTCTACGGAGTTGAATACTAGATCGTGGATACCGGTGTTCTTTGGTGGTTGGGTTTCAATTAACCACACTTCTCAGGAGTGGTCGACCTGAGATTATACAAAAGACTACACTTCATTCGCATCATCCTCATTCATCCTCTGAAGTAATACATTACGGTACTTCCGGAGGTTTAAACAGATAAAGAGAGAAGTAATATAACAGCACAGTGGATTTGATTTCATCGTTTGCAAAAAAGTTTAAAACAATTTTGTCGAGAAGTTACGATTCGAATCGGAAACAAAGTACATAAAAAAATTTAAACCATGATATGATGATATTAAAAATAATTTTAAATACCAACAAAAACTTCTTACCTTAATAATGTTTTAAGTAAATTTCAAATACCTGAAACAGAAAAAAAAATTAAAATTAAAAATTTTGCGTACAATTTTTAAAATCAAAATAATTAGTAAAACTTTAAAACAAAACGGAAATCTGTTTTCTTTTACAATGTCTAGCAAACTTACAACAAAAATTGAAAAAAAAAACAAATAATAATAATAATAACCGCTAATTAAAGTAATATAAAAAATTAAATACATAAAAGCTTAAATAAAAACACACAATTATTCCATTACGACTATAAATTGACGGAATCAAAAGAAAATAATAACAAAACGTGCTTCTACTAATTATGAACTATTCCTTGAATTAATTGACTAAAATAATTCACAAAAATTATTTAAACGAAAAAAAAACCGGATGGTAAGAGATAAGACTATAGGTAAATCGAAAATCAAAAACATATTAATTAAATTTAAAAATTTTTTCATGATACAAAATCATTATATGTACGAATAACCTCCAAATACGTAAAACATTACCAAAAATAAGACAGCTTAAAAACTTCCCTAATCGAATCGGAAAAAATAACAAACTATTATTATTAAAAAACATATACACAAACAATTAACAAACATAGTTTTTGAACCACATTGTTCAGTGTGCGTGTGCTCTTATCACAAAACCAACAATCCAAACTTATAAATAATCAAAAAAAATAACAATGAAAAAGCATTATTAAACAGCATTTATACTTAACAGTATTATTTACGTGAATTTATATCTGAAAGGATAAATTCTGAAAAAATTTTTTTTTGTTTAATACGATTCGACATGCGCTCCGTTCGTTGCCCTACACAAGTCCAGATGGTAATCCCATTGGGAAGATGCTCTTCCCAGCATGTCGAGTGTAATGGATGATGCAACTGTCCCAACAATCCTCTCCCGTATATGGTTGATGTCACAGATTTTCTCAGAATAAATATATTTTTCACAAAATGAAATCTAAGGAGGGTCACGTCTGGGTTCCTTGGTGGCCATGCGATAGGCCTTAGCTCTTCCAATCCGACTGTTTTGAAACCGAATGTTTAGTGCAACACGGACAAGATTGCTGTAATATGACGGAAACGCCGTCTATCTGATAGAAGCTTAATCCCTTTTCTTCTTCAATACCGTCAATCTGCGAGACGTAAAATTCGAGCATATCCAAAGAATATCCCATTAATTTTTTTTTTTTTTTTTTGGGGGGGGTGGGCGAAAAACGCTGAAGTGTTATTATCGCTCGGATTAAATAAGATTTTTAATAAATAAATTTTAAATAAAATTAAAACCTAAAACTAAATTAGAAATAACAAATAAATAGGTAAAAAAAATAAAAACTAATCGACTGAAAACTTACTACTAATATCATAGAACAAGTTAAAATCTAACAACTACATTAAA
>JAAAKQ030296610.1:0-10228 GCA_010016005.3 Zanna intricata
ACCGTCCCGTTTAAATTGCATATTTGCAATCTGTATCTCTCACCGAACTCTGAGTTCAGTGCTCTAGAAATTTCAAATCTTCTCGCCCAGATACCATCTCCGGCGTTAATAGTAGGAGACTTCAATGCTCACCATATTTCCTGGTGCTCAAATCTGTGCTCCACTCGAGGAAACATGATAAATCGAGTGAGACAAGACTTCGACCTTTGTTTACTGAATGATGGATCATATACATTCATGTCCTCATCAACTAGAACACTGTCTAACATCGATCTTTCCTTCTGTTCAGTAGATTTGTTCCCTCGTCTTAATTGGTCTGCTTGTGATGACCTTTTCAGAAGCGACCACAGGCAAATTATTATACGCTATGAGGTTGAACGTTCGGTGAATAAAAGATCACGAAGATGGATTGTCGAAAAGGCAGATTGGAATGGTTACGACAGTGCCTTTCCACCACAGTATGATGATGGTGCAGACGCCCTGGATGAACTTTCCTCCTTTACGTCTCTGATACTAGAGAATACAAATAAACATATTCCACTCAGGAAACCCTAGACGTCCTTCCGTTCCGTGATGGAATGATGACTGCCAACACACCATTAGAAAACGACGGCAGGCACTGCGGAAATTTAACCGCAGGTCAACGTGTGAATATCTCGAATTATACCGTAAAGCTAGAGCTGAATGTCGTCGGGTATTCTTAGACTATAGGAGGAAGTCATGGAGGAAATACGAGGACACCACCACACGTACTACTCCCACGTCTACTGTGTGGAAAAAGTTCCGTACAATCTGCGGATCACCAATACAATCCATTCTCGGACTAATTCACGAAGGAGAACTTGTCACCACACCCTTGGCAGTGGCAAATAGCTTAGCAGATTGTTTCCGGTCGGTTTCCCTCACCTCAGCATACAGTGAGGAATTTCAGAGGCATAAATTTCAAATAGAATTATTACCTCTAAACATTGGTGATTCGGTCGGTGAATTAAACGCCCCTTTTACTTTTAGCGAGTTATCACACGCACTTAAGAATTCACGTGACAGCTCCCCTGGACCTGATAACATTCGTTTGAACATGCTGTTTTATCTTTCTAATTCGACGCTACAACACTTATTGAATATCTATAATAACTTATTTACCTCCCAAGTTTTCCCTACGGTCTGGTCAGAATCCATCTTCGTACCAGTTCTTAAACCTGGTAAAGATAAAGCAAGTGCTTCAAGCTTCTGCCCTATTTCCTTGACAAGCGCGTTATGTAAAGTAATGGAGAGAATGGTGAACCGCAGACTTACGTGGTATTTGGAGAAATATAACCTTTTATCTCCAGAACAATGCGGTTTTCGACAAGGACGGTCTTTCATTGATCATTTAGTTTCTTTGGAATCAGCTGTCCAAAACGCTTTCCTTCTCCGCCAGCGCCTCACCGCTGTCTTTTTTGACATCAAAAAAGCGTTTGACACAGCCTGACGACGTGGAATAAGCGTTTGAAACGCTTAAAGAATGGAGAATCAAGGGCAATATGCTTGCATTTATTCAGGGATTCTTAAATGATCGAACATTCCGTGTTAGGGTTGGAGATTATCTATCGGATAGCGTCATCTTAGAAAATGGAGTTCCTCAAGGTAGTGTATTAAATGCTACCGTATTTTCTATAGCCATCAACAATATTACCAAATATGTACAACCACCAGTCTCATGCTCATTATTTGTTGATGATTTCGCTATTTATATTACGTCCCGTTCAACAGCCACAGCTGAGAGATTATTACAGAACACAATATCTCGTCTTGAAGCTTGGTCCAGGGTTACAGGCTTCACCTTTTCACCCGAGAAAACTAAATGTGTAGTCTTTTCTCGGCTCAGGGACCGCTCCATTCCGCAAGTATTTCTAAACGGGAACCTGATTGCTGTTTCTTCTGACATCAGGTTTCTAGGTCTAGTTTTTGATAACCGTCTTACGTGGGTCAATCATATCAAACAGTTAAAAACGAAATGTTCCAAACTGCTGGATATGCTACGAGTTCTTAGCAATACTAATTGGGAAGCCGATATATCATGTATGTTGCGTTTTTATTACTACTTTGTTCGTTCCCGCTTAGATTACGGCTGCATCGCCTACTCTTCTGCGCGAAATAACGCCTTGAAGATGTTAGATGCCGTACACCACTCTTTTATTCGTCTTGCTACAGGCGCTTTTAGATCAAGCCCTGTTAGTAGCATACCTGTTGAGTGCGGTGAACCGTCACTTTGGGATAGACGTGATCAACTCCTAACTTCTTATTGGTCCCGTCTTGAAGGGCAACCGAATCACCCGGCTTTTACAGCAGTTTTTTCCAATCCTAATTCTCAAAGGTATGAAGACCACCCACGTCATATTGCACCTATGTGTATACGTGTCAGACGGTTACTAAATATTTTAAACGTTGATGTTCCTTCCGTTTTTCAGCGTTTCAATGTTCATATCCTTCGTGGAGAATCAGCGGTACAAATTTTATTTTTAATCTTAATATATACAAGAAGCAATCAACACCAGCTCTCTTTTTTCAGCAATGCTTTCAACATATTGTTTTCAATGTAAATCCTGACACTATAATATACACATATGGATCAAAGCAGGATGATGGTTGCGCATTTGATATCGGTGATAGAACGTATATGTTTGGCTTACCTGGCATCACAAGTGTTTTTACAGCTAAACTTGACGCTATTAATAAGGCGCTGAATATCGTTAAGCCTAACTGTTGAAATATTCTAATCTGTAGCGACTAGTACAGTGCTCTCCAAGCCCTTCAAAATTTGTATCCCAGACATCCTATCGTCATGGAAATCTACAGCGCAGTCACCGAGATGAACCATCGCAACACACATGTGAATTTCTGTTAGATCCCCAGCCACGTGGGGATTCCAGGAAATGAACGTGCAGATTCCGCAGCTAAGGACGCTTGTAGTTAACCATGCTTTACCGACCGCTTTACTTTAAGCGATTTTACAAACTTTATAAAACTAACTCTTCGCGCAAAGTGGCAAGATATTTGGACGGCTACAGTCGATAACAAGCTGCGGTGTATCAAAGATTCTGTGTTTCCATGGGATTCCTCATACAGAAAAATTCGTCAGGAGGAAGTGGTTCTTTGTAGATTGCGTATAGGACACACGAAAGCTACCCACGGTTACCTTAGTCTGGAGAAAATGCGCCAATCTGTATAAGATTTAACTGCCGACTGACTGTACGTCATATTTTAGCAGATTGCCTTTGTTATGCGGCCTTTCGCCGAAAATTTAAAATATCTGAGAATATTCGGCATATCCTAAAACACGATGATACAGTGATAGTTAGGGTTTTCGAATTCTTAAGACGTGTTAGTATTTTCAACAAAATTTAAGTTTGTACATAATTTTTTCTGTTATGAATTATTTTGTTATCCGTTAAGGGGCAATTTATACCCCATACGGATTTTTTTAACTCTTAACTGCACAAAAATTATTAAAGAGTAAATTGTGACTTATTTCATATTTTTCAGGGTCACAGGACTCTAAATATGAGAAATTGCATGCAAAATATTTTTTACAATTATCAGGGATTGTTATCAGTGGTGGTATACTTAGAGTATCGTCATGCATAAGTGACATTTGGGATCTGAAAAGATAACACTAAACAATCTGTCATAATAATTCAGTTTTATTAAATAAATCTTGCACATAATCTAATTTTTTACTTATGATAATCTCTGAAACAGTTTTTTCCTTTTCTAAGGCATAATGGTACTTTGCAAATCACACACATCCACATAGTACAGACCTGATTTTTTGAAGTGCTGCATATGCCACAACGGCGACAGGTAGAATGTTGAGGTTGATGTGCAGCACTTTCTATTCTGATGTTACTTGGCACCACTTTTTTTTTTGCTTTTATAAATGATAAACCTTTTGGAGATAAGGCCTCTTTGGTAGCCTATTGCAGTACAGAACTAGATACTAGATATGATGATATACTCCATCTAAAATTTTTCAGTGTTAGTTTTTCACTATCCAGTTTCTTCCATATCAGATAAGCGGTTGACTGGCATCATACTTGAAATATATGAATCATGTAAATCAGCCGCGCTTGACCAGTAATCTCTGAATGCTGAATTTTTTTTAACTCCCATCAAAATATTCAGTCCCAAAATATTTTGATTTCAGAGGCATCAGTGGGCTTATATAGTTTCCCTAACTGAGTGGCATATAAATTAGTATGGAATGTAATATGTTTTATAAGATCATCTGGGAACAGTTTTTCAAAAACATTAATTGTTGATGGAGTTTGAAGATCTGTTATAATAGAACTTGGTCCAGTATTTTCAACAAATTCTTCAATTTGGATTTCTAGAATACAACCATCAATACACACTGGCTCCTCTATTTCAGCAGCTTCAACTTGGCCATTTTCTGGTGGTTGTACAGGCACATTTTCTATCTGATCATTGACCGGAAATTCAATATCATTCATTTCCACTACACCAAGATCATCAGGATCTACATTATTTAAATTCATTAGAACATTCTCATCTTGTACGTCTTCATCATCATCTGATTCACACTCTAAACCATCTTCAGACTCCAGGTCAGAAGGAATTTAAAGATACGAAATGATATCATCTTCATTCAGTAAACTCATTTTGAAATCTGAAAAAAATATGTAAAATTTGTATTATAATCATTTGCACAGTATAAATTTACAATATTATTTGTAAATAAAGTAAATTTGAGAGATAAGAACAATGAGAGGTCATATAGGTGTGTAATAATTAAAATATTAGCGATATTAAGAAACAACCAAACAATCCATATTTCTCTAGTCAAAGTTACTCTTCTGCACACCGGTACTGGTATAGTACCACCACATTTGTACCAAATAATTACGTAAAAAATAATATATATAACTAATTATTTTTATTTACTTTTTTAATGTTTTTTTTTTTTACTTGAATAATTACAAAAAATCGTAGTAAAACAAAAGCAGAACACGAAACTTAAGACAGAACACCATAACCTCAAACGCGTAGAATATAAAATGATCGTTCTCACCAGTGGTTCATACGATAGCCGGAACGGTCACGATTGATTCAAATGAACTAGAACTAAGTAGTAGAACAACTGGTTGTAAAATTATACCACTATGTCGCTGACCAAAAAATCTTATACAAGTGGTACAACTAGAGTACCATCATGCAGTTAAGAGTTAACTTTTAGTTTTTATTTTTTGTTATCCGTTACGGGGCATTTTACACCCCTTACGGAGTTTTAGTTACTTTAAGTTTTTAAGATTTCTGTGATATTAGTTTTTAAGTTTTAGCAATTTTTATTTTTTAGTTTATGTAATATTTTAGTTTTAATGTAGTTATTAGTTTTTTAGCTCTTTCCTTGTCTGTGATATTAGTAGTAAATTTTTCAGTCAATTAGTTTCTAGTTTTTTTCTATTTATTTATTTATATATTTACCATTTAGTTTTATTTTAATTTTAGGTTTTAATAATACATATTTAATCCGGGCGATAATAAAACTTCGGCGTTGTTCGCCCTCCCAAAAAAAAAAAAAAACTGCTATGCACTAAGTGTCAAGTGACAAAACTGAGACTTACCTCTTTGTCATACATTGGTATAGATAAAAACTACAATACAATCTGATGAAATTGCTCTTTCCATATCTGCTGAAATCCCCAATAAAAATGTTGACCCATTGTGATATGACATTGTTGTAACCATATGTATCATGGACAATGTGATGATATAAAAAAAGTCATCACCATGCATAATAAATGGGAGAATGTTCAGAAAAGTATCCTCGTATGTACATTTGCAACACTCATACTGGAGATGATGGTTACTCGACTTATCACAGGAGAAATTCAGAGAACAGAGGTCATATGACAACTTTAAACATGCAAGATAACATAACCGATATTGATAATAAATGGATAGTTCCACATTGTCACATTGCTTTAATAGCCACATAAATGTTGAATTTCGCAACTCTGTACAAGCAATTCGATGTATCTGCAAATATATTACTAAAGGTTCAGATTAAGCAACTTTTTTGGTTGAAAATCAAAGAGATGAATTGGATCAATACATCAATGGTAAATATATATGCACATCTGTGGCCGGTTGGTGATTTTTTTACTTTCTAATACATCAACGATATCTCACTACTATTCACTTAGGAAATTAGCAACATATTTATTTCACTTAACAAAATCTTCAACAAGTCCTTAAAAGTCCACAGATGACCATTCTTATTGCTTCTTTTTTTTTGAGCTTTGTCAGTTTGATGACTTTACTAACAGTCTGATATATCCTGAAGTTCCTAGATACAATATCTATAGTACTAACAAGTTTAGTAGAAGAGAGCACAAATGACATTAAAGGATTTCCTGGAATCAAAATGCATGCTGCTCTGGGTAGATTATATAAAATTCATCCAAACCAAAATGAATGCTTTCATCTGCATATTTTATTGCATAATGTTAAAGGACCTACATCTTTTGATTATTTTAAAACTGTTGATGGTGTGCTACATCAAACATATAAAACTGCTTGCACTACATCTGGCTTATTGGGAAATGATAATCACTGGAAAGACATGCTTGCTGATGCTTCTATCTGTTAGTCTTTGCCTAAAATGCGAGAATTATAGCAATTTTATGTCTTTTGTCACCCTGCCTAACCGAACAAATTATGGAAAATGTTCCAAAAAGATTGTTGTAAAGATATTTTATATTAAGTGAGAAATTAACTAGGTCATGGATACCGGTGTTCTTTGGTGGTTGGGTTTCAATTAACCAACTTCTCAGGAGTGGTCAACATGAGATTGTACAAGACTACACTTCATTCACATTCATACATATCATCCTTTGAAGTAATACCTTACAGTAGTTCCGGAGGCTAAACAGAAAAAGGAAGAAAATGAGAAATTCTTATGCAATTTTAGTTTATCAACATAAACACGTGATAATCAAGAAGCTATTAAAGCTTATGATACAATGTTAAGCCTTTCTTTTGATATCGATGAGCAGAAAGAATTTATAGGTATTAATTTTTTTTAAATTAGTACAGATCAACATCAGGTGTTTAATGATATAAATTGCAGTGTTGCTACAACAACCCAAAGATATTTTTTCTTAGATGCTGCTGGAGGCATTGGGAAAACTTTTTTAATCAATCTGCTTCTTGTTCACGTTCACTCAACTGAAAACTAAAGCTGCTACACTTATAAATGTTGGGAGAACTGCACATTCCTCTTTTAAGTTACTGTTAAATGTTGCATGTGAGCAAAAATCTGTTTGTTCTACTTGTAGAAATCACTTAGACAAATTTTGCAAAATGCTAAATTTATAATATGGAATGAATGTACAATGAGTCATCAGCTCATATTGAAGCCATTGATTGAAACCTTAGAGATATTAGATCATGCAGTAAATTAGTTGCTGATAAAACATTCATGTTTGCTCTTGACTTTCAGCAAACATTGCCTGTCATTGCAAGGAGAACTAGGGCTGTTGTTGTTCAGGCATGCCTTAAATCATCACCCTTATAAATATCTGTCCTCACTATTAAGAACTAATATGAGAGTTCATCTTGGGGGTGGCGATGCTAACATTCCCTTACAATTACTAAACTTTGGAATGGGACCTTTCTGTACCATGATGGTTACATTTCTGTCAATGAAAACATTGGCACCATTGTACCGAAACATGGTGTAATCTCATTTAAAAAATTTATCCAGAAATTAGTAATTTTTACAAATACTGTATAAGTGACTTTGCAAAAGATCTATGCTAACTCCTTGAAATATTTCTGCATTTGAAATTAATAACGATTTTAGAAAAAGTTGAAGGCCAAAGCAAGGGATATCGATTGGTAGACTCTGTAATCAATACTAAAACATGCAGTCCACTATCTTCCGGAATTTTTGGATTATCTTAATCCTGCAGGTTTTCCAGCTCATGGTGTCTCAATCTTAAAATGAGAGTTCCAATTATTTGACTATGAAACCTTAACCCTCCAAGATTATATAATGGCATGAGGTTACAAATCAAAATCTATGCAAAATAACATCATTGAAGCTACCATTTTGACAAGTCCAGCTGCAGGAGAGCTTGCTCTTTATACCCCACATCCCAATGATCCCAACAGACTTACAATTTCAATTCAAGAGGCTGGAGTTCCCTGTAAAACTTTTGTTTGCTATATCAATCAAAATGTGCAAGGCTAAATATTCAAACACATTGATATTGACTTATGATCAAACTGTTTTTCTCATGGACAATTGTATGTTGAACTTTCCAGAACTGGTAATTGAAAAGTCAATACATTCTGGTACCAGACAATCAAAACGCTGCAGAAAATATCATATAGCCAGAAGTTCTATCAATTTAATACTATTAGAAAATAGGTTGGCTACATTACAATCTCAGGCCGAACCAAGATGAGGGATGCTATTTATATAAAAATATATACATGTTGTGAGTGATCAATGCCCAGCAAAAACTACTGAATATAAGTTGATGAAAATTTGTATACACTTTCTCTTTATTTTAAGTGCATACTAAAAAAATTCCCCTTTAAAATTCTGAGTTTAATTAGCTAAAATGGAGTAACAATGAAATTATTTATTTTTTATTTTTTAATTTCTCAGTGTGATATAGTTATCAATTTTTGGTGTGTGTAATCTCAATATGAATACCTAAAAATTTGATTTCTACATTTTCTGAAATTCAGAGATTAAAAGTTTTAAAATGGATTTTTGATTTTTTTTAAACCCTTTTATTTTTTTAATTTCTTGGTAATAAATTAATAAATTAACCTGATTTTTGGCAAGTATGATCTTATATGTAAAAGTAAATGTATATAAATGTCAAAAAACTAATTTCTAGATTTTTAAAATTCGACTTTGAAAGGGGAATGAAGAAAGATAAAAAAAAAATGTTGAAAAATGATTCTAAATTTTCTCAATCACAACTATAGTAACTGGATTATTTGGGTTTGCTTATGTAGTTTACAAATGAATAAATAAATATTTTGAATTTTTTCTAAGGTATAAGGAGCAAAGTAAGTACTTTGCTCCTACTTTTTTTTTACATGAGTATTACTTAGCAGATTCCCTGAATAGTTCCAACTAAATTGCACAACAAGGATATTTAACCCTTTCAATAATAACTACATCAGTGTAGTCTGGAGCCAGTTACCCAGCACTGAACTGCTACCATTGATTCCATCCTCATAACTCTTTGATTTCCTATATTCACTTGCTCAAATGAACATCACGTATTTAATTAGAAAATAAAAATGAGACATAAATTTTCACAATATGTACTAATGATACAAGACTGAAGGAAGGAAAAATTGCACACAAGGATAAATATATTAATGTAATTATTTGACATTAAAAGAAAGAGTTATGCTAGTCTTCAGAAATGACACCAATTTTTTTATACTTCAGGGGGCTATCCCAGTAAATGAACATCCAAAGCACTTGTCACATTTAACAAATGTTGAAATGCACATACAACTAAGTGCATTGCAATTAATGATTTCTTGTAAAAATTGATAAAAAAACAGCTTATTTTTATAGCTATCCCAGGATTTCAGAATAAGACAAGATACATATGAGACACTAGATTTTATAAACAAGGCGACCTGAGGCACAATGATTCACAATAGCTGTAAGAATTTCTGAGTTGCACATCTAATTACCTCTCTAGATCAAGACGCATTACAGAACTAGTGATTTTGAAATCACTTTCAACACATTCTTCGCCTATTCCAGGTTACTAATTACAAGACATGTTTCAAAAGTAAGGGATGGGTAGGTCATTAAAAAAAAAATAAAAAACCGAATAAAGAATTTATTAGCTCTTACAAATTTGTATATACCTATTTTATTATTTTATACTGTCACCATTGTTTTCTAAGCATTTCTGGTATTTAGGAGTTAAATCTTTAACATACTGTATATAAATAAAAATCTCCCACCTGAGATTTAATAAATTCTTAACTCCATTACCTCCCTCTACGAATCATGAGGCCTTGCCGATGGTGGGGGGGGCTTGCGTACTCAGTGATACAGAGTAGCTGGATGGAAGGTGCAACCATGTCGGAGAGGTATCTGTTGAGAGTCAGACTAAGGAATGATTCCTGAAAGAGGGCAGCAACTCTTTCAGTAGTTGTTGAGGGCGTAGGTCAG
>JAAAKQ030296621.1:0-27092 GCA_010016005.3 Zanna intricata
AAAAAATAAAAAAAAAAAAAAAAAAAAAAAAAAAAAAAAAAAAAAAAAAAAAAAAAAAAAAAAAAAAAAAACAAAAACAAAACTGTATTAATATAAAATATACATATTAATAAAAAAAAGGTATATTAATTAATATATCTTTATATTAAGCTGCCAAATTTATCACTGGAGTCGAGCAAGAATACTCTTATATTATTATTCCACCAAGGAAAAAGATATTTATGTCAGAATCAAATCTAACAGAAAATACCTGATATAAACAAAATCTGATCTTTCATAAACCTGTACTTAGTAAAATATTATTATTAGTAACTGTTAAATCTAGTCTCAGGTAATTATTATTCTGATGTTTATTTAAACATTACAGTACAGTATTTACTGTACGTGCAAAATAAAACTCTAAAATTTTTTATTTCTATATGTAATTATTAATTTATGTAAATTTATAGTTAAAAATTTATTTAACGTTAAGAATAAACATTTAAAAGTATTAATTTAAAGAAATAATTTTTTTTTAAGAGAAAAAGAAAATATAAATACAACAAATACACATAATCAAATACTCAGCGATCAACTTACTGTATTTAAATACAGAATTCCAACAATATATGTTCTTATGAAAACATGAACGTCATCAACAACTACATAGATCAGAATTATAAGACTGACAGTTTTCATACTTGAAAACTACCCATATTTTGTTCAAAACAGTGTAGAATTCTGATGTGAATACTTAAAAATCTTTACTGACAAGATTTCAAGTACATCTTTTTAATAGTAATTTTAAATTATTTTTATTAAAAACTGGCCAAATAATATAGGAAATTCCTTACACTCTGACTTAATTTTAAGATAACTGAAATGTATAACATAATGTAAGAGATAACTGAGAGATGAGACTGAATGTATATGTTAAAGACTTATCAGTAATAAAAGAAGAAAAAAAAAAAGTAAAAAGTTACTAAATTTGTGTTTTTATTTTGATAAATATTACAAATGTAATTAAAATGATTTGATTTTACAACTGTAAAATAAAAAACCACTATTTATACATATTTATTTTTTTTTAATTAAAAAAAGCTGTAAAATTTTTTCTGAAACCCAAACAATGATTAATTTTTCATATTTCTGTACTTTTTTTATACTTTATATATCTGATCACTGAGAGTTTATATTCAATAACATTTTTTTTTTAATATGCTGTTTTATTTATCTGACACATACTGCTTTAAACGTTTTTATTTTACAAAATAAAACCACCTTTAATAATCTTGGGAAATTGTTAATGGCTAATAAAAAAAAAAAAAAAAAAAAAATCGTCTAAAAAATTATCTTTTTCTTGTACTTTAATTTCTATGCTGTTATTTAATAAAACATTAATGAAGCCATAAAAGAATGAAATCCAAAAAAGAAAAAAAAAAAAATGACAGCAATAATAATTTGTAAAAATAATTTGTTTTTTCCTACATAATGAAGAGTTATTATCAAGAACTAAGTGTTGCTACATAAGTTCATGCAAAATATATACTGTATAATATATATACATATATAATAAAACAAGTTTTATCAACATGTACTTTAAACTTAAGAACCTTATGATCTAAAAATCTGATGAATATAAAAACTATTACATTTAAGGTTTCTACATTCATATTTCATTTTTCAAAAAAAAAAAAATTAAAAAATAAATTATCATACTAAAAGGGTAACATATTAATTATTATTTAATTATAAAATTTAAATAATTTTTAAAGCGTAGATAATAATAACACCACTATGTATTAACCGGGCAGTAAAGATGAATAGATAAAATATCTGACTGAAAATTATTTATTATTTTTTTAAAAATATAATTAAAACAAATAGAAAAAACAAAATTAAAATGAATTAAGAAATTATTTTTTTTTAAATTATACAAAAACAAAAAAAAGAAGTGTTTTACAAATTTAATAAGCTACATAATAACTTACAATTAAAACTATCAATTTAGATAGCTAAATAAGTCCAACTATCATGTTCTATCAGTTTGAATAAGTTTCAAAATTATAAAAAAAAAAAAAAAAAAAAAAACTATTCTCTTAAAATTAAATAAGAAAATAAAAATTTTGCATTATAGCAATGGTCATAATCGATTTTTATCTACAGTCAAAATGGATATGAACGGAATACAATTAAGAGAAAATATAAAATAATAATATTACTAAGAAATTTTAACTGATTTTGTTAAATAAGTAGATCGCATAAGAAATTATAAACTTCGGGCAAAGCTATATTAATGCTAATAATATAAGAATTCACATGACCAATTACCCCTAAAAAGTTTTTGAATGAATTGGCCTCATCTAGAAATAATTTATGTAAAAAAAAAAAAAAAAAAAAATCAGGTACTTTTTAGTAAAATCAATATTATGGTTTAATGTTATTTCATAATTCTTTTCTTATATTAAAAAAATATTATTTAGTATTGTAAATTAATAAACTGAAAATTTATGGATATTTTGAACAATCATGTTAAGCTAAAATATCCATATAAGTATGAGTAATGTTTACGCTAACCCCATTAATCTTATAATACATGTACCTCATTAATTTCGCTCAGTACTGGTATATTTGTTCAAAGTAAAAGAACATCTTCATAAAATTATATGCTATTCTTTTATTGCATTATTGTGAAATAAAAAAGAACTAACAATAAAAATGAAAAATATCGGCTAAAAAAATATTAATAATCTAACAGTGTAAAATACAAGGATTAAGAATGAGTGTTAAACATACCACAATTTCTTTAATTTTCTCAATAATAAATTTAAAAAAAACTATAATAAAATAATAAACTAAATTAAGTCCATAAAATCAGGAATGCATTCATGTGTTTTACACAGCACCCTGGTATAAAAAAAATATGCCATTAACCAGTAACACGTCACAGAGGTTAAAACATGTTGACAGGTTAAAACAAATATAGTACACAATAATAGCATAGTGCTAATTGAATTTAGTTTATTAGATTTACGTAAACTCCCACTTTATTAAGTACAATTCAGTGAGCAATAGAATAGGTTAGCAGCTAAGTGCTATCTGTCATGTAGAAATGAAGTAAATTCAAAAGATAAATGACTCATTTTGCATAATTAAGGATGTGTCAAATCTTTCTGATCTTTGTAACTTCCTTTAATATATTTAATGAGCTGCTGATCTGCATTTTGCTCGTAGATATTTGATCAGCAGCCCACCAAATAAGTAATTCATAAAGGAACCTTGCAATAGTTCTGAAAGATAAGTTACAGAGAATTATATAGGGATTTGAAATTTTTTTTTTTTTAAATCTAAATTAAAAATAAAAAGTAGCCAAACATAGAAAATAAAGTATCTCATAAACGGAAGTTTTACACTGATATCAAACCATATATATTCTCTTTTAGAATACTTATCCCTCTTAATATATGACAAAAATGTGCTGTTGGTTTCTGTTGCATGGAAAAAAAATTTAATGGCCATCCACAAGACAATCAAACAATTATGTCTACTTTTTTAAATATTAATTGTATGCCAACAAATTAATAATAATTTAAGGTGAACGGTTGTTTAATGAACAATAAAAGAATTTATGATAAACTGATAAGTCTAAAATAGTCATAGTAATTTTAGACATTATTTTAAGTAAACAGATCAAAAAAAATTTTAATTAAGAAAAGACTTTATCTAAGTAAATGTAGTCCATTAAAAGTCAGACAGTAAATAATCTATATAAAAATATTTTTTAAAAATTAGTTTTTTTATAAACTATTTTATTTTTAGAAAATGAAGTAAACAGATAAATTATTAGGAATTAATATTCATCATACAGGTTAAGGAAATGAAATGAATCAGAATTACTGAACGTTATAAAATATTTTACTAAATTTAAATAAATGATAAATGATAAAATAAAATATTCATATAAAATATAACAGTACTAAAATCATTAACCTACAAGAGTGTAAAACACAAGAAAAGGAAACCAAACAATCGCATGTGAACAATAAGCAAATCAAAATATAGAAAACGTGAAAAAAAATTTGCAATTATGGTATTCATATAGAATAAATGTACACAACAGAGCACCAACATAACATTTACATTTACACTCAAACAAAAAGAATTATCTTTAAAACTTCACGTTGTTTTAATAAATTATAAATACTTTGCAGGAATATTTTTTAAGAAACAAATTATCAGTTTAACAAGTAAATTACCAAAAGAACAAACCATAAAAATTATGATGACACTGAAAAACCATTCAAAAAACCCATTATAAAATAAAAATCTTAAATAAGATATTCAAAACCCTTAGTGAAATAAAAATCAAACAAGTTCTTCACATCACGCTACTAACATTTTCTTATTAAAAAAAAATAATAAAATAAATAAAACTTCTGCATAATTTTAAATAATAACAACAGTTTAATAAACTAACTTCCATCTAATTAAATATTATTATCTAATTTTAGATAAAAAGTAACAACATAATTATAAAATAATAGAATTAAAAAGAACTTAATAGTAGTTTAATTTTTTAACTAATTATAATTAATTGCTACAAAAAAAAAAAATAATAATTTTATTAACAAAATCGGAATGTTTGGATCAGTGTCACATTAAAACCACTGCCGGCAGCATTAGTTATTTATAAATAAATTTTCCACATAATCAAACAATAAAAAAAAAATCTAATTCTTTTTTTTTTTTTTTTAATAAATTCTATAAAGGAGATCATATTATATTAACAATATGTCAATGCAATGCAGTATTGTGACTATATAAATAATAATAGTAATAATAATAATAATAATAATTATGATAAGTCAAAACACAGCGTGTTGTAACATGAAACGTTACAACTTAAACAATACTGTATTGATCGACTTATAATATATTTTTTATAAAACAATCTTTTAGACTTGCACTTTCACCCAAAACACACGACCATCATCCTCATTAATTCACAATTTCATCAAATATAATTAATAATAATATTACTATTACATAATATAACTTTTCAGTGAAGTTCATTCGATATTGTAAGTTCATTTCTCAATATGAAGAAGTTCTTTTACAATAAATAATAAAAAAAAATCACATTCTTAGATATTAATATCTGAAAGTACTTTTGAAATATCTACATCGACAAAGCTGCCAGTGTCCAGCATGTCATAGAATTAATCACTTAATCGCTCTTTTCATTTCTTTTATTTATGTCAATAGCACTACACATCACACCATGATTGCTTTATGTCCACAAATACTGACTTTGCTGATTAAATTTTCATTATTTAACAAACAAAATAATATTTTAAGGGTTTAGTTATTTTTTATCTAATAAGGGAGAAGTGATAACATTACTTGTTCTCTTTATATCACTGGCTCACTGCTGGGGATTTTTTGTCTGAGTCCTGGCTAGAGGGTGTATTACCCTGAGGAGGTCCCCGATCCCCGACAGGTCCCCCTCCACCCCACGAATTAGGTCCACCACCGCCAGCTAACGGTGAGTCCGAGAATGTGTGGGCATCATGATCTAGAGAATTTGCATCGTACTGCGTGTTCTCCAGCCGTGTTATTAACCGCTCATCTTCTTCTCCGAATTCACCTCCCATTAATGACGGCTCCCCTACTACCATCACATCCTACAGAATAAAAAGGAAAAATTAAGTATAATAATATAACAATAAGCGAACAAAAATAAAAATTAATCCATCGACACAAAGGTTGTCCAGAAAATAACTTACGTTCTAGCAGCTGGAAATTAATTATATACGCTTCAAAAACACATTTTTAAACTACTTTTTTACATATTCTCCAAACAAATTGAGATCTTGTGATATCTTGGATGAACTTTTATATCCTTTCATCAAAAAATTCTGCCACCTAATTTTCAATCACTCAGTGAGGATCTTCCTCGAACTTATCATTATCAAAGGACTTAACTGTCAGGCAGTTTTTCATGTGAGGGAACAAATAGTAATCGCTCAGTGCCAATACATGATTTTTTTTTGTTAACATTTGAGTAGCCAAATGGCCGCTCAAATATAAATATATATGGCTTTATAAATATAAACATGATACACCACCGATTTGCTGCACCTTCACTCACTACATCTTTCTAAACTTCACATAGTTTCTGATAAATCTCAATGGGGTTGTAGCATTCTGCTGAAAGAAATTAAATAATTGATCTCACTCACAACTGGTGTAATTTTATATAGCGACACATATCTTAAACAGTTGTGAAAAATCAACAAGATGCATCACAGTCCCTCATGTAGTGCAGATCAATGCATAGTCAAGTTAGCAACAATCATCAAGATGGCGCCACTATCCGCACTACCACTTTACAGAACAACACTGTCAGTTCATTGCCAGTTCTGGGAAGTCAATCAGGCATGCTATTTACGAACTGTAAATTCCTTTCTCCACTGTTCACGACATTGTTCATAAGCAGCTCCATTTGCGAGTGTACAAGTTACAACTCCTTATCACATTAAATCAAATGATTGCTGGCTACTGCTGAGGTAATGCACCATGTCAAAAACAATTCTAATTATCTTGATATGTTGTAATTTAGTGATGAGCCAAACTTTCATAGGTGGGGAAAAGTTAATAGAACAACTGTTGAATCCGAAGTACTGAAACAACCCCCATACAATAATAAAAAATGAAAGGGACATACCAAAAATCAATGTCTGGTTAGGGCTGTAAAAAATGGCATCATCGGCTGGCTTGTCGTTTCTCCATGGAGCCTATTGTGACAAGACACACGTACCTTGATATGCCTGAGAACTTCACTGTTCCTCAGATTCCAGAAGGCTTCAATTAACAACAAGTTAGTACTCAACTGCCCTTTCATCGATATGTTTCCATGTTCTTGAACAATTGTTTCCCTGGATACTGGATCAAGTGAGTAGAAGCTGTATTGGCCATCTAGATCTCCAGATACCCTTCCACTTCTTTGGACTTTTTGCTCAAGGATTTATTAAAGTTGGGTGTATCACAAAAAAGTTCAACATTTGGATGATTTAAAACAGAGAATCATTAAAGTTGTTAGTCTAATAATGTCGCAGTTGTCGATAATTCTGCCAAGCTACAAAAGGTGCATTTCATAACTATAACTCAACTAACCTACATTAAAACTTGGTAAATTTCTTTTTTCCAACTGCACTGATCTTGATCTACAATGGTCATAAAGGATTTGGCACGAGTCTCATATAACTTCTAAAATCAACACAGCCATCTCATACCACAATCACAAAGAGTGAGGGATGAAGTGGTTTTCCATTACCTTTATTCACTGATATTTTTTATAAACAAATATGTTTGAATATGCAAGTATCAAATATATTTATATGGCTAAATAACCGTATATCAGCCCCACAAATTACACCTTTCTAATTTGTTTTCACTAGGCACCACAGGACCTGGCTATATAGTAATATAATTACTACCAGAAATAGCAAATCTCTTATATCTTAGATGTTTTATATCCATCCCTTGGGACAGATGGTAAAAAGCAATAAATGCTTCACTTTCTGATTTGAAACATCTTTGTCTACATGTATATGTGACATTTTTGTTTTATATTTACAACTTTCCATTAACTTCTCGCAAATTAAGATATAAAATAAAATAACCTTTCAAAACTCCTTCTGCAAATCATAATAATCATTGCTCCATGTGTCTTATTTACCAAACAGTACAGCATTAAAATTAAAATAATAAAATTCATCCTTTGTTATGAAAAATTTGTTTCGCAATGTCACATAAAATCTACAAAAACAAATAAGAACAAATCTTGAACCTGTAGTTAATGACCAGTAAATGAAATAAAGTTATACGTAATCAGTCAGAAAAAATGCTGAATTCTATTAAACAAAAAGAAGCATCAAAAAATAAAAATTTTATTTTTTTTTTATCAAATCAGAGCAATGTTGATGCATACAATTCTTTCATGTACAGAAATGTGGTTTAGTAAGAAAGGAAAGAAGTTTACCAAAACAACATATTATTCTTTTTTTAATTTGATCAGATTAATCATGATTAGCAATTACAGTGACAGTCCTTAAAATCCAACTCAAAGAACTTCCATTTTATATTTATTTTTTAAATTATTTTTTTATTACTTGACATAATCCAGCTTTCAAAAGCAGTATAAGCATTGCCGTTTTTTTATAATTGGTGTTATTATTGTAGGCAACAATTTTCATTATAATTAAAATTCAACTAATCCCAATGCTCTGCCATAAGCTAAACAATAAAAGAAAATACTAAATTTATCTGCAGTACAAGATAAACAAAACATTCGGGAATAAAGAGAATTAATATAAATGTCAGGAAAATGACTTTATATCAAACTAGCAACTACAAATTTTCCTTTTCAATATTTGTAACTTTCTGCAATTGAATAAACACTGTAAATACAAAACACACATTACACTTAATTAAATTTCTATATTTAATGCTATAAATAAAATATAATAACTTTGATTACCTGAGAGGCTAATGAAAAGTTGGGTCCTGGTGAACGTTTCTTGTTTGGTACGGGTGGTGTACTATTAGCAGCTCCACCACCTTGAGAACCCTTCCTTTTGCGTCGTTTATTTGCTGGCCTTTGGGATTCTATAACAATAAACAAATTAAAAGACAGTCGTAAAACTCTATTTATGATATTAAAATAATATAAACTTTATTAGATATACATATTAATATTCTTTAATTACCAATCTATATCAAGTTTTTAGTTGACACATGATGATAAGATTCAAACAGATATAAGTTCTATCTTTTCAATTGCAAATATTAATTTTTATAATCCATTCAATAGCTTAAACACTAATATATTCATTGTAAATGAAATATACTGACCGCTCAATTTTTTTTTTTTTTTTTAATTCTGGAAGGACTTATCTCATTCCAAGACCTGCCTTTGGGCAGAACACTACTACTACTACTACTACTACTTTTAAATTCTACGTTATAACAACATAAAAGTATATGGAGCATTTATTCTTGTTCAGTCTGTGACTGACCATTCCTAAAACATTATTACTAAATGAAACCAACTAACCAGCCAATGTTCACTCATAAAACAGCCTCATTCATAATTACTACCTTTAAATCCAATGGAATTTTTTGTAGCTGGGTACTGCTTGTCTGAAATTTAAGATTTTATTTTCTATCAGTAGATTTGTTGCATATGTAAGG
The DNA here is from genome assembly GCA_010016005.3 of Zanna intricata. Taxonomy (NCBI): domain Eukaryota; kingdom Metazoa; phylum Arthropoda; class Insecta; order Hemiptera; family Fulgoridae; genus Zanna; species Zanna intricata. The sequence continues at coordinate 9,235 of JAAAKQ030296621.1, forward strand.
CAACATGTGCATACATTCAGATCTTAGTAACATACTTTGAATCTCAAAAAGAAAGAGAAAAAACTATTTACAGGATACTCTCTACAGGAGACTGTATATAAAAAAATGACAGTGAATAAATTGAAATTTTTCTCTTTTTATGAAGAAAGAAAAGGTTTTTTTATTGTTTGCAGCTCAATTACTTTTGAAAAAACAGAAAACATCTTTACAAGACACTAGATTACAATGAAAAGAGCAAAAAGATAGATATTATCGGTGGAGTACATTTTTGATACACTTTCAATCTTGCCAACGCAAGATTCAAATTAATGGAATTAAAATCATAAACAAATTGATATAATTGGAAACAATATTTTCAGTTAGAGAGAAAAAGATCTGGGCGCAAGGAGATAATTCATCTAGAATATAATAAACTGTGCTACCTACATAAATTAATTTTTATCTAGTGGTTGTACAGCTTCACAAAGGGAATGTGTTAGTTTTCACGATTAAAAGAAAGGCTGATTTTTAACATCTCTGAAAAACCAAATTCAATCCAATTAATTACAATGGTTTACAAAAGAAAAAATTTTTTTCATGAAATATAACATTTTAATTTGGAAAACTACAAAGGACTATATCTACAAAACTTATAATATGCAGTAGAGAGAATAACTGCTATCATCCAATGTTGTTGATTCCACTACATTCCACCCCACCTAAAAAAAAACATATGAATGTGACTAACCATGATATTATACATGCAATGGTGGAATATACTTCCAACTTCGGCACGATCACTGCACAACTATCCACTTGCAATATAGCGCGCGCTTTCCAACCAACTTTGTACAAGCAGTCAATTCACCAAAGTAACCAATCAGGTACAGAAAATACATTTTGTGTAAGAAAGAACTAAGTTATATTTTTTGACTTTGTTTTCCTTTTAAACAGTTTACTACCGACATTAATGAAATTGCAATGTCGATAATAAAAGAAGGCTTTCCATAGCTTCATAACTTGTATAACATATCTGTATTAATTACAGATAATCCATAACAACTGGTATCTCAGGAATCAAAATTTGGTACACCAATCTCGTATATGTACTTTAAAGTTTACAAAAAATTTGTAAAATACATTTTTCCAGTTTTCAAAACTATAACCATTTAACATTTTTAATGTCAAATGTATTAAAATTAGTTATTTTATAAAATTTTAAGGGAAAAAAAACTGAATTTCATGATAAACTGAAGAGAAGAAATTTAGATAAGTGAATTTTTCAAATGACTGAATATAATTAGTAGCATTCTTATCAAAGAATTTCCAGGTATGCCAAAAGTAAAATATACAAAATTGTTATAGGTCTCTCCCTCTCTCTGAGATCTATATCTAGTTCTTTTTCACTATCTCCCTTCCTCTCGGAGAACTAGATGTAGATAACATACATGATAGCTAACTGCTGTACAGAGTTCACAGTAGCAAACCCTAATATAAAAGTATATAAACAAGTGATCTTTTCATTTATTTTTACGACTATAATAAGGTTTAACTTGGGAAATTATGTACAATAAGACTTCTAAAACAATAATAAAATACCTAAAAAAATTCATTCACAAACTTTTACAAATTACTGAAATTCCTGAATTATTCACAAATGTATTGTACTTTTTAATAAAATATTTTAAAACTAATAAGATGAATTTTTGCAGGTTTAGTAAATAAAATGAACTGCAAACTAAGAAATAAATGTAGATGAAAATAAAATGCTGGTGAAAATATTTTATCAAAGAAAAAAACAGCTTATAATATAAAAAAAGTCGATTTCATCTCACACAAAATCATTCAGTTTTTTAAGAAAATTCACTAAAATTGTCGGTATATGAGAAATGTATTTACAAATGTAATTCCTGGAATGCAAATGTAGAAAATGTGTATATTCTGAAACTACACCAGGGTGGGCTGATAACTTTCCAGCCTGATAATGGTGACAATATTTTTATTTTATTTTTTTTCAATATAATCTCCACAAAGACTAATACATTTTTCATACTAGTTCCCTAATTAAATTATACCATTTTCATAATGTGATTTGTCAAGCTCCTGAAAACATTTAATTACAGCATATAAATAAGTATTAGTCATTTAATAATTTAATACGTAATAATAATATACTAATATAAAGTACTACTTCCTCTGTGCTTAAATTGTTTTCCACCAAGCCACTTTTTGAGGTTAAGAAAGAAAGTAGTGGTAGTTGCTGGGTGCTAAATCTGGTGAATAAGGTGGATGGGCATTCAATTCAAACTTTACTCCATTGATTTTAGTATCTGGGCTTACTGAGAAATGTGCTAGTGAAACACAATTCACATGGTGAACATGATGAAACAACTCTTTTTTTTTCCCTAGATATGGTCATTATTTTTAATTTCACCATTCAAACGCTCCAATACGTTTTTTATGGTTTTCACGGTAATCAATAAAGAAAATCTGTTTTGCATCCTGAAAACAGTCGCCATAACAATGATGCTGATAAAAAGTTGTCTTTGCATTCTTTGGGGTTGGTTTACTTGTCCCTGTCCACTGTTTTGACTGTTGTTTAATTACAGGAATATAGTGGTGGACCCAAGTCTCATCCACAACTATGAATCAATGCAAAAATTCACTGGGGTTCTGCTTAGTAGAGTACCAAATTCTCAGTTGAAACAGTTTTCCATTGCAACTTTTGCCTGAGCATTAGCAAACACGGTACCTACTTCATGCAGAACTTCTCCATGGCCAAAAAATTATGTAAAATATAACCTACAGGTTTCTTTTGATATTTTAAATCTTGGCTATCTCACATACTTTTAATCTGCGGTCTTCCAGCATGACTTTATGGATCTTTTCTATGATTTCGAGAGTTGTCATCTCTGCCCGTGAGAAAGGATCCGGAGCGTGGCCATCCTCAGTGCTCTTATGACTTTTTTTTAAATTCAGAAACCCACTGTTTTACCATTGAATATGATGGAGAAGAGTCTTTTAGTGTTGAGTTCATTTCTTGTTTAATTTTAAATGACATTAAACCTTTCAAACGGAAGTATTTTATAACTGCAGGTATTTGCAATTTTTCAATTTTCATGAGAACATAGGTGTCTTGATCCAAATGTTGTCAAACTTGTACCAATTGAGCTATTGACCTAAATTATATAAATAAGCTACTGAAGCATAGTATTATAGAATGCCAACAAAACGTTAGAACTGTTAATGCCATCTCTATGTCAGATCAGAGGCTTATCAACCAATCCTTGTATGTAACTATCTACTGTCACCTTTAAAGAGTTTTCCTTGTACATTTTTACACTGGTTTAGAAGGTTCCCATTCGGTTAACAAATCTAGAACTTTTTTACAGAATATCCTTTTGTTGAAAATCTTACTATGTACTATCTTACTAGTACAGTTTTTAATGTAGCTAATGGCTATAGCAGAATGAGCTAATTTGGAAATCATTTTTTTCTCATTTCTCAAAATGAGTTCACCATGAATTGCCATGACCTTTATCATGACAAAGGATCAGTCATGACCTTTTAAAATTTTAAAATCATCCATTAAATTTTAGTATTTACAAGATTTTTTTTTGAATATCAGAATTTTACTGAATTTTACCCTATTCACATTTTTCTATCATATTTGTTATTTTTTCTGCCAAAAAAAAAACAACCTTGTGGTTGTCATTCACAACCTTGCACTCATCTTCCACTCAAAGACACTTGATTTTTTTTTTCTAACATCTATGACTTTTAACAAATCTAATGTTTCAGTGTAAATTTTGCTGATATTCACCCAAAATTTGATGTTAAATGCTGATTTACTTATCAGTCAATTCATTTTTAACAAGTGCAAACTTGATAACTTCAATAATAATAAGAAAGTAAGAAACTGGCCTACCAATCTGAAGTTTATGGATACATCAATAAGAACATGTTCGAACATGATTATTTATATGATTCCAACTGAATCATCATAAAGATGGCACTGTGCAGCTCCTCCAGGAATCGCAAGTGCCACACCTGTACATGTTAGTTTAAGTGAGTATAATCTTTGTAACTTCAATTTTATCACCCGTGCTCCAGTACCCACGTCTACTAATTGGCAATTTTCTTGATTAGTCAAAGGCTGTCAATAAATTAGGGCTAATCACAATTGCCTCCAGATTTTTCTTTAAACAAAGACATAAATGCTTCATAATATTATATACATGACTTTTTTCTTCACTATACAAAATAATCTTTAAAAACACTGTTAAATAGCTATAAAGCAAAATAATATTGAGCTGACTAGCACTGAAAATAGGAAGTTTTAAACTTAATTTCATGGAGGGCTTATTTCATGAATTTTGTTATTTATTAACCTCGGCCCAAAGAAATATGTAAATAAATAGATTGGTTCTACTATATATAGCATAATATAAAATGTAAAAATAAATACAATGAAATTATAATAAACAGTGGGTGTGGATGTGGTGGGTGATGCTACTGTGAGTGTAACAATAAGGGTACCTCTCTTACCCGGCGGCGCTACCATCCTCTGCCATTTCTGGAAGAGTGTTGTCTTGAGGCAGTCACGTGGCGACAGAGCATAAGCTTTATGCCTGGACATCAACTCCTGCATTGGCTCCAGTATTACACATAGCTATAAAAAAATGAATAATTATAAATTAAAGTGCAAATTAAATACATTCATAAAATAATTTAACTAATTCAATGGACTGAATGTTAGGTTCTAGACATTACAAAATTTACAGAGTTTACGAATAACTGGATCCATAATTTAAAATTTTTTGAATAGATAATTTTATATGGTACAGAAATTAATTGGTCACTTTGACCATGACATCTCACTGCTCTTATAGATATTATAAGGATTTCTTAAGATATATCTTAAACTTAATGTCAGCTTAAGGAAAATATCTGAGAAGAAATTTGGGCTCCCGAGACAGAAACATTGACAGAACTTATGGAAGATGCCTTAAAATGAGCCTGCCTTTGCAAAAGTTAAATTAAAATTAGGTTAAATTTGATTGTCATTTAAATGGTATAATTTTTCACAGTTAACTAAAAATAAATTGTTAAGCTTTATACTTTATTTATAATATAAATCAATAGTAAAGATTCATAAATACAAAAGTTATTTAAAAATGAAATCCCACACTGAGTTTTAGGTCTACTTTAGGTATACTTAATGTAAACTCCTGTTAATAAAAAAAAAGAAATAACTTATTAAGATCAGTAAAATTTCTAATTCTTTTTAGAGTTGTGTGAAGGATTGAGGAGTCAATTTCTTTCAACACAGTTGCTTTAGGGGTATTTCTTGATAATCAAGGCATTTGATATATCTCCTACAATTCTACCTTACATATGGATGAGTTAATCACTACCATTTATGGGGGTTGACTCAACTTTCGTTTTTCAAGGCTGCCTGGCAAATGATTTTGGAAAAGGTAGAGGTTTCAGTAATTAGAGGAACAGCAGCATAGGGTGGAATAAACTGCCACTAAATTGGAATCGTATAGTAGGTAATGTCTCATCAAGATATCAAGGCAATCAAGGCAATGCAATCAAGGTGATGCTAACAACCTAATCTTCCTGTTAAGAGGTAAATTCCCAGGCATAGAGGCAGAGATCATGAAGCAAGCTCTGAAATTTATTTTCAGTTAGAGCAAGGTGAAAGAAAAAACTTTCAGAAAACTGTTTGAGAATCCCTTAACCTTGAAAAAATTTGATATATTACCATTGAGACATATCTAACCACTATTAGAATAAAAAGATCTGATGAAATACCTATATTGACTGACTTGGAGATTCATTTAGATTAATGTATAAAAAATACCAGGTGGTCTTAGCTAAGACAATATCTCTCTCTCTCTCTCTTTCTATACATATATAACCAAACAACTACTCTCTCTCTATATATGAGAGAGAATAGATGACACAAAGCCAAAGAAACAGTAGTTAGGGAGAAGTTGACAGGCTTACAAAGATTAGCCTACCTTTTTATGCCCACAGCTTTTAAAAATATAGCAAAAAACCCTCTTTAAACACTTCATTTGATCTATCATTCTACTTGAAGAAAAAACAGAATAATTCATCCACGACTTTGGAAAGATCATCTGTGATAGTGATTTTCCATTTAAAATAAAGTAGTTTTATTGAGCAATACTAAACTGTTTTATAAAAACCGATTACTTGGTATGAAAGATTTCATTTGTAAAATCATTAATAATCATAGTTGATATGACTGAAAAACTAGCCAAAACTGAAGAAAAACCATTTGCCTTTTTCAATAGTTTGTTGACATATTAATGAAAAACTCAGAGCTAATTATTGGCAAGTCATTTAAGACAAACCCAGTTTGGAAGAGGTAATATACCTTAGAAAATATACAACAATCTTTCAGACAGAGATATCTGAAATTCTTAAAAGCCTGTCTCCTATGTCTGGAGATGGGTTAGATTAATAATAGCATCACCAAATTTTTGAATATTCAGGCACAACTTGAAGACTCTAATCAGAGCAATCTCCCCTTGTCCAGGACTGCCATTAAACATTTCATCTCTTAATGACGTAAAGTCATTTAAGATATGATCATTGAATTGAGGGTGGTAACAGATATTACACTACTTTACAACTTTCTTCCTAAGAAAGGTGTAAATATTCCACTCAACAATTCTTTACTTCTTACATTAACTAATAAAATATTAGAGAACCTGTAACAGATTTTACAGATCATTTATCAGAAACTTTTCTTAGATTAAATTCCTTAATAAGTCTAAGCAAATGAAATCTCAAATGATTTCCTCCTTTTGGGTATATGATTAGAGTGTCCTCCAAGTGTAAAGACTAATTAACCCTTTGATTGTGTATCTTTTTAGGTTAGTAAAGCTGACAAATATATGAAATTCAAAATACCTTTTAGGCCACAAAATATTTGGGACTAAGACCCGTTCCTTTTACCGATTAATAAAATATTATTATAAAATATTGCAAGGAAAAATACAAGAAAAAGTAACAATAATAATTAAATTACCCTGAGGTAGTTGAGAGTTGAATTAGTAATGCCTTGTCGAGTGATATTTTTTGATAACTGATCTAGCATGGCTGGGTCTTGCTGAGAATGCATTCCCACAACCGACCTTGGTACTAATTCTCTGTGCGTCCTTACTGCCAGATGCCATGATTTAATTCTCATTAAGTCATCAAATGTAAACTCAAGAATTAATCTGCCTTCTGTACAAACCTACCAAACATAAAAACATAACATAAACATCAGTTAATGAAAATATTACTTTAAACATACTAAATAAATGTTTAATTTTAATAGAATTTAAATATATTTCGTGAAATTAATTATAGATCTCTTTACAGATAAATTTATTTGTTCTACTTCAAAAAAACTTATTTCAAGTATTACAAATTGTAATACACAAGTAATCTTGTGAATAACAACACACATATCCCAATGCTGAATGAAAAATGCTGACCTAAACATCTAAGTTGTACATTAGATAGGATATATTCAAGTCACTATGATTTTCCCATTTGAACAGAAAGGCGTAGAGATGCCTCGCATAACCTGTAGAAATCAAGGCAAATACATAAATTCAGGAACCAGATTCATGAGTTTGGATAAAGTAGTCCATTTAAAGGCAATGTTAAAAAAGTAAATAAATTAGATCTATTTAATGACATCTAGCTCTAGACAATGTTAAAAAAGTAACTAAATTAGATCTATTTAATGACATCTAGCTCTACAATAATATGAATAATCCTCAAAGTATATTTAGTACATTCTTTTCCAGAAGCTGGAAAAGAAAATTTCACTAGGTTCAGCCCATGCTGTAGTGAGGAGAATGCTGAAATGTTATCTGTATTGAATGCAGATTTTCCATGAGCTAACTAACTAATTAAGTTAACTGATTATGTAAAAGGGTTTATTACTTTAAACGATTCAAAGAACTTTATTAGAGGCAACACTGGTGTTCTAAATCATGTATTTTTCACACATGAAGTGTGGTTTCACCTTGGTAAGTATGTTAATTGCCAGACCTCTTCTTTTTTCTGTTTAGCCTCTGGAACCACTGCAAGGTATTACTTCAGAGGATGAAACCCTATGGATGTGAATGAAATGTAGTCTTATGGTCTCAGGTCAACTATTTCCAAGATGTATGGTTAATTGAAACCCAACCACCAAAGGCCACCAGTTTCCATGATCTAGCTCTATGGATCTATTCAAATTCATATAAAATTAACTGCCTTTACTAAGATTTGAACCTTAGAACTGTTGACTTTGAAATGATTTGTGCTGATGAGTTCACCACTAGACCAACACGGTGGGTAAAACTACCAGACCTGGGATACTGGAAACTCACACATTTTTTTTTAATTATCCTTACACCCACAAAAAATAGGTGTACGGTGTGTGCAGGTTCAAGGCGACAAATAATAGGACCCTTGTTTTTAGAAAAAAACTTGTCTACCTAGAAATTATCTAATAGTTCACAGCTTTACACAAAAGGATGAGTGTGACTGCTGGTTGCAACAGGACAGTGCCACTTGCCATTAAGTACGCGCTACTATGGAGATGCTACAGGATTTTTCTGGTGGAAGAATCATTTCTAAAGGATTGTGGCCATCATGATCCCCTGATCTGAGTAGTCAAGGCTTCTTTGTGTAGTTATTTAAAAGAGATTGTTCATAGACATAATCCACACATCCTGAAGTAATTGAAGACAGACATTACCAATGCCATTCAGAAAATAAGAAAGCATACAGCTAACAAGAGTAGTCAGGTTCATGGTCAAACGTGTTGACTGGTACGTAGAAGTGAATGGCCATTATTTTCAACACCTGTAAATTATTATGTGAATGTTTCCCAATAAACTAATATTTATAGACTAAACTGAGGGAGCCTCTTTAAAGTTGAACACTCTGTATATAAACTAAAAATTGATACAAAATTTTTCTAATAAAAATAACTTTCATTGTAAATACATACATATAATTGAAAACTTTGAAATCTTTGAATTACGAATAATATCTGAATTGCTATATTACACATCCATGTTGGTACCCTTGGTATCACAAAATTTAATTACAAAGGTTACTAATAAAACAGAAAATCACCATCATAGGATTTTTTTTTAATCAGATCATATAACATAAAAACCTATCTTATAAAAAAAGAAGAAGAAAATATAAATTGTTTATTCAATTTATAAAAAAATCCATGATTTCAGTTCCTTCCTGACATTACAGATTTGAAAAATACTTTCCTAACTTAAAAGCCTACTTTTTTCTGAATAGTACCAACCAGATACGTTACCGATACATCCATAGATACGTTACCAATCTTATCTTATCCTAAATTTCAACTTCCTATAAAATTATTTTTCGATGTTGAAATTAATGTATTTCTGACATCTACAATGTTTCCTGATTTAAAGTTTTAGGGAAATCAAGTCATGTGTTCTTCCTCTCATTCATCACTAACTTCTTCACAAATCAGTATAAATGCATGTAATATTCAGTCCTACTATTGACACCTTCATTCTGTTTATTACAAGAACCATTTTCAGTGAACAATACCTGTTTCAAAGAAATTGACAATGACCAATGTCTCTTGTAATTCAGGTGCTTTATATGAATTACAACTATAAGACCAGGATGTAAAGTATAAAGCAACAAATTTACGTGCCCAATTCTGTTGTGAAACATTGCATTTTATGTACACTGCTTTAACTTAGCAGGACAGGTAAGAATGAATAAATATATAAATATGAAGATTGCAGCATATATATTTAGAGGTTAAATGATTAGCTCAGAACATAAAGGAGATGAACACTTAGCTGGTATAAAGAATGATTAACAAAAACAGTAATATTCATGAATCGTCTTACCTTGGTGAACATTGGTTTCCCATGATGCGTCACCATCGTACACTGATCACAGTCTAGGGTAATACTAGTATTGTGGAAAGATTCTTTAGGATGTTTTAAATTATAATATAATTCAGTTACACCACCCTCAAATATACTACGAAAATATCTTGGAATTAACGTCCTTCCTATTGCTATAACAAAAATAAAAACAAAATTAATTTTTTTTCCCAATAATAAAAGCAATATTAATAATACACCCATTAAAATACAGCAAAACATTAATAACAAAAAATGTAGAGATAGAATGGTAATATTACTGTCCTATATTTCTTGTTAAAGCACAGTTGTAGCGTAAACTATTTGTCAGCATCAATACTGACACATAATTTTTTTTATAAATACAAGTATGTTACAAGTTACTTAATAAAAAAACATAGAGAAAGCAATAAATTCAGTTACACCTTTTTTAAAAACAATTTAAACAGATTGACTTTCAGTAAAATTGCTTTCAAATGCTTTTTTCATAGAGTTAAAAGAACTGTTTCACAGCAGCAAGGCAGAACACTGAAATTAAGGCAATACCCAACCTTATAAGTGGATCCTTCACCACAGGGAATGTTTGTGCGATGAATACAATTACTGTCAGAAACTTTTACTTGTACCTCTTGTAATTTGGATGCCTTACATCTGTCACACCTATAAAATAATCATAATGATAGTTAAATTAATAATTAATTTACTACAATTTGTAGTAAGAAATTAATAACGAAGTATTCTCCATAAGGTAGGTGTGCCTGCTCACCACAGATTATGTGTAGGTATAATTTAAAAAAAAATAAGGATTTCTTTATTTCGTTTGGTGAATGATGTATACAAAAATAAGAAAGCGATTGAAAGAAAATTATAATAATGGAGGCACAATCCTTAAAGAAAATATAAAGATATTCTCATGAAAAAATAAGATTTTCTCATGATATTAATGTTTAGATACTATTAACGGTTAAAAAAGAAGAACTGAATCGGAATGAGTTTATTGCTGGCAGATATAATGAAATATATTATAAACAATGATGACAGGCCAATGAATTAAATATTTGTCAAAAGAGCACAATACGCCAAATTTTTTATTTATTTATGCCATAAACTTATGAAGGGTAGACATTTATAATTCCGCTCAGTCTTGCAATATTTTAAACATATTAATTTTACAAGACTTTGGTGTGTAAACTACAAAAAAAAAACTATAGACAAAAGTGCCTACATCTACGATGAGGGCAAACTTTGACGTGACAACGTTACGTGAGATTGATACAATGAAACAACTTTTTTTGTTGAATGGTAAGAAAAGTAAGATATATATGAAAGTGTCTCTGCAATGAAAAAAGATAAACAATCCAATATGCACGCTGGAATTCATTCACTCACGAGAAAATGAGCCGATATGGAGCTATCCGACAGTAGTGGAGAGCTTGTATACACCTTGCACGTCAGACCCACACACGAAGAAATCCGAAGGCACCTGAACCGTGTGACATAGCAATCGGCCTTACAACGTTTTCTGGGTGGTGTGTGGCCTGCGTCCATCAATTTATAAGATGTCAGGCCAAAAAAAAAATTTTTTTTAAATATATATATATATATATATATATATATATACATACTGATATTGAAAATATAAAGCCCTGGCCTAACTTGCACCCTAATCTTAAACAACTGCTTAAACATGAAATGTTCAAACCAAACCAAATCAAAAGCCACAATCATAAATATAAATTTTTGAACTTGAAACAAAAAAACTTAATTTCATTATTCATAAAAAATTAAACCAAAAACAAACTATTTTTTCAATAGAAAATTCACTTCAGCAAATATGTTAGTAACGATGCTTTTATTTAACTTATAAAATTTTAGATAAAAACTTTTGATGAGGGAACTCTCTCTACATACGTGAAATCTAGAAGACAACATTTTATTTTTATTTTTCATTCTTCAGAATTATATTTACCATTCAAATCCGACTTATTTTTTTTAAATGAAAGACTAATCTTCCGCACAACTTTACGTACATGCTATAAAAATAGAAAGTTTGTCACAATAGATTTATTCTTTTCTTTACAAAACAGAGAGAAAAGAAAAGGTAATAATACAAATTAAAATTAAAACTTCAAAGACAAAGGACATCATAATTTTTCTTTATATAAATTACAAAATCCTAAATATTGGGAAATTCTAAACATGGCACCAGAAAATATTTAATGTTTATAAACGTCCTGAACAACAATCTTTTCATCCTGTAATAAACAATATTTAGAAATCTCTTTTAAGAAAAATTTATGAAAAAAATTGTAAAAATTATAAAACTTTTGACTGATTATACATATTTTAAATGTATAAAGATTTATTTGTTATTAAAACTTCTTTCCTGAAATCAAGTAAATAAAATTAAAAAAAAAAAAATTTTGCAACATTCCTAACCAATTAACAAGTACAAGTAAAGCATGCACTTTTAATATATACTGTAACAATTAATAAGTATTAGACAATAACTCACTATATCTTTTAGGTCCATCTTCTAAACAAAATGTTAAAGTTAATGTTGCATCATCTTCAAAGAACTCTGTAGCGAATGCGTCCCACCATAGGTTATCACTCTCCTTGTAAAAAGAAAAGAAAATCATTAGTCATTAAAAGAGAATCATTCACGCTAAAATTAATACAAAATTAAATAATAGAACTACAAGTTAAGGTTGATCGCTGAAATATTTTTTTTATATTAAAAAATATATAGAAAAATAATTAATTTTCACACAGATCACAAAATGTAATTATTGTCTAGAGCAAATTATTCACTTTTTCCACCGTCAATTAAAGCCATAATTTACAACTGTTTTGGTTAAAACCATGTCTAATCTATGTTCTAGAGCAGATCAAACTCTTCCATGACCAACTGTCATTACAGCTCTTGAGTACAGTAGTTGAATGTTAAATACACAAATCAATCTACTAAATTTGTAAACTAAAATTAACTTTGTTGAGTCGACTTAAAATATTTACTGTAGACCTAAACTGTGAAATTTTGTATAATTATTTTTGCATTTTTGAGCATATATTGCTTTCTGATACATTTTATATTTTCTTGAATAAATATATACCGGTCTTCAGAAATCTAAAAAAGACTGCCTACACATAAGTCCGTGGTGCCTCATACAGTAAATGCCACAGCTGAGGAATCAGGTAACTTGGAATGCATAAAACCTAATATTTTAAGTGTCAACAATTTAATTGAAAAATTCTTTACTTACTCAATGACTTTCTGCATAATAATTGAACGATGTTACAATAGTAACATAATAACACAGTAAATAAATTCAATATCCTACTACTGACACATTTCCTATGTCAGTTCTGAAAAACAAAAGATTTTGATATAATTCAGTAGTTGTTAAATCACCCAATTACTGGCTATCATCGTTAAATCTATTCTTTTCACTTAGAACCCAGTATAAAAAAAGAGGTCATATTTTAGTAAGCTAAGGATAATACACATATAAATACATATAAACACGAGGCATGTTTATGTCAACTGGGGATTTTTGTTTAGACTAGAGTGTAAATGGAGATTCCTGCACATTCTGTTGATTATACACATAAGGTATAAATGTCAGCTATTACTGTACAGTGTGTAAAAAAAGTCATAAAGAACATAGCATACAATGTAATAAATGGATATGCAGAACAGCGCATGTAATGACATTTTTCATGAATGAAGGTATAAAACCCACTGAGATTTATTCCTGACTCCTTGCAGTGTATAATGATGAGACTTAGTCACAGTAAAACATTTGGGTGCTGCAAATATTTTAAAGAAGACTGTACCATCAGTAGTGACGATCCTGGTTAAGGTAATTTGGAGCCATCAAAGTTACGGCCTCAATTTTTTGGGATAAAAATGTCATCATTCCACCTGATGGAGTCAATATTAAGCATATTACTGCAAATTGTTTTTAACAAAAGCACAATGCTTTCAAGAAAAAGCAGCCAGATGCGATCACTAAAGATGTTCTGTTGCTGCAGAACAATGCATGACTGCATAAAGCCCACCACACAGCATGCATGCTACAAAATCTTGGCCAGGAGATGTTGTCATAACCCCCCCCCCCACAACACAATCTGGATCTCGCTCCCAGTGATTTTTACCTGTTTGAGCCCTTTACATTGTTCTTGGGAGACTACCATTTCAACAGCAACAATAAGGTAAAGCAGTCAGTCTTATCTTAGTTGTTTCGACATTACAAATTTTTCTACTTTGTGAAATATTCCAAGTACTAATGAAATGCTGGGATAAATGTATACATTAGCAGGTAATTACAATGAGAGATAAAATTATTTTTTACTGTCATACATGTATTCTACATTTATTAAAAATTAATAGTACTGGAGTGTTCTGAATGCCCCTTGTGTGTGTGTATATATATATAAAATATATATATATATGTTTCTTGATAGAAGCATTTTATGAATTAGAGAAGGTGGAGAGGTTCAAACACAGTAGATTTACTAGTTCACCATTACTAAATGCTAATGCTGCTTGTTCATTTACTTCTCGTTAACTATCTGGAAATCTCAGTTCATTCTAAATACACAAGTCAAGACAAGAAAATTTTTTTCATTTATTTAGTCTGCCAAACAAGCCCAATAAATCTAACCACTGACCTTGTCAAATCTCTAATCAACTAAATCATCATTAAAGAAATCCCAAGAAACTAAAAAAATAATAAAGTCAATAGAAATAAATTAAAATTGAGCACAAATTAAAATTAAAAAACATACTAAATCCAGTCTTACATATGTTTACTTAAATACTGCGAATATAATATGTAAACTAAAACTCAACTATCTAAGCATGGATTTTTTTTCGATCTGCAGTTAATCTAATTCATTCTTCTTCTTAAAATATTTCTGTAAGTCAAAGATTGTAAAACTAAAAGAAAAAATAATAATGATGTTATGATATGACATGTCCATTATTCAAATCAGTTCAACAGTTTTTCCACAACTTTAAGAGAATTCCTAGCAGTTAGTAAGATAGCTGTTGTTTTAATTGTTAGCTAAATGATGGCTAGTTACAGTAATTATTTATAAATATTTATCTGTTTGTTCTTTTTTTGTTAATTTCTATTTTATTAGTTTGGTATTATTGTCACATTTTTTATGTCATTATTTCAGTCATTTTTGACATGATGGTAAGCCAAATTTTTCAGTTTCTAGCAAAAAAATTGTTGTATTTAAGAAAATACCCATTTTTACCCTTTCAAAAAAAATGCAAAATAAAATACTTTTTGATAAAAAAAATTTGTATAGTAAATCTTTAACAAAACAACAGAAATACCTTGTTCTAAACTGATGAATTAAATTTCATATTTATATTATTCTTAATATTTTAGCTTGAAATGCTTTTTACAAAATGCACAATCATCAAATAGATATTCAGATATGTAAATAATATAAATCTAATCTTTTAATAATCCCAAACATAGCCTAGGAATGTACCTACATTCTTGATAAGAAAACATGTCTTTTAGAAACAATTTTTTTTTTATCAAGATTTGCTTTTATATGATAAGATTAGAGAATTAGAATTATAAAATTGTGGCATTTTAACTATTACTTTTATTGTTGACTTTTTTTATAGGGAAAGGGGGACAAGTAAATTACTAGAAATGAATTTTAAACCAATTAAATAGGTATACCAATCCAAGAAAATAACTTTAAGGGTTATAGACTGACAAAGTAACATTTTAAAATATAAAGGATACAGAATGCATCTGCAAGCGCACATGTAGAAGTTCACAGACAATTAAAATAAAAAAAAATTATGTAACTGATTGAAAAAAAAAGAAGTAAAATTCATTAACTTATATAAATCATACCACTAATTTGATGTATTTTATATATAAATTATAACACCATAATAAGATACACAAATAGTCGGTTCAAATTTTGATAATTAATGTATAAAAATTCATCAGGCTGTTGAGAAATTTGCCTTAAATTTGAGTGAACAAACTGTCTGAACTGACAGTGTAGTATTTAAAAAAGGAAAAATAGTGAAGATTTTGTGCAGTGTAACTTACTTTTTGATTCACATTCCCATTTTTAATTTATTCAAATTAAATTTAATATAGTCCATAATTCCTCTATACATAAATTGACAGATATTTTCAACTTGATTGGACAAATATCTGTTCTAATATTTTAATTTTTTAAATAAGTTTTTGTTGTGTATACATGTAATATTTTTTTTAAAAAAATTTACATCACTGATGATGGGCCTAGGCCTGAAAGTGCTTAACTTTGTAAATATAAATATTTTCTTTATTCTGTTCTTGCAGAGGCTGAATATTATTTTAATATTTAACTATATATATTATATAAACAATTTTCCCCAAAAAATTTAACATATTGTGTATTTATTCATAAATCAAAGGATTCTCTAAAAATAATACAACAAGCAGTGTAATTCATAAGAATTATATAACTTAAAATTTATTTTGAGTCTTAAAACTCAAACAAAACAAATTTAAGAAATAAAATACTGGACTGCGCTTCATAAGAGGACCAACTTACAAATTTATATTTCATTTCTTTCCATGTCTGATAAAATAGCTGAAAGAATGTTCAAGAAATATATACAGAAAATCACACAATTGACTAAAACAATAATCATTAGTATTTCTTTATGAAAGTGGGATCCAACAAAATCAAAGCTTAAAAAAAGTTCTTCAAAACCTTCACTGATCTATGGAAAATCAATACAATTTTGCTTTAGCTTCATAACTTTCGATCTTCATGAATTTACTTCCCAAGATGCTCCAGGAGTTACAAATCATTAAGTTGCAAGGAGTTTGATTCAGTTTCTTATGCAAGATTCCAACACCAATATTTATTTATAAAGGAAATTTAAAGTTTTATGTTTTAAAAAACCCCCTTATAATTACAGATGTTTGCCGATTAAACATCAATATGCAAATCTGTCATAACTGTACTTTTTTCAAACGATTATTGATTCTCTTTGGAATTTTATTTATTAAAATTCATTTTTATAGCAATTTTTTTTTTTTTTTGGGGGGGGTTACCGGCTCAACCACTATGGTCATTAGCCCAAATGGAAATTTATAGCTCATCAAAAACTGGGATTCAAACCTAGGACCTCCAGATGAAAGGCTGAGATGTTACCCACTCTGCCACAGATATTGCCTTTTATAGCAGCTCACTCTTTAGATCGGATAGTAAGGAGAGCATTATGACAAAATCATAATTATAATCATAGTTAACTCTGTATTTGTCTCATGTTTTCTTAGAACATTAGAATCTGTTTTTTTTTTTTTTACATCAATAAAGTTAATCTGCACATAGGAATCATGTAAAAGTACAAAAATAATAGTAATATTATTATTCTTATCATAAACATTTTCATTTCTTTACTTTTTTCCTTCTTTGAACTTATTTCCATTCAAAAACTTGCTTCTTCCACATTTTTGTTTTACATTCTCAGCTATAGACAATTCCTAAGTAATGTGCGACCCAATTAAAACCTTTTCCTTTCCAATCTTTTTCAAAATCTCATTGCCTGCATCCGTTTCACTTTTTCCATTCTTTTCAAAAGTCAAATTTCAAAGCTTAAAAATAATTTTTTCCCATTTTTACTGATAAAAGAAATATTTTTATTGGAAAAATTAACAAAAATTAATTGGGTGTAATTCATATCTTTATTATGTTCAACATTTTCCAATCCTTACAAAACTCTTTATTAGCTGAATCAAGAAGCTTCTGTCTGTCAAAAGATGTTTCATCTTTCCAAAAACTCCCTATCCCATTTAATCTTAATACAAAAAAAAAAAAAAAAAAAAAAAAAAAAAAAAAAAAAAAAAAAAAAAAAAACAAAAAAAAAAAAAAAAAAAG
>JAAAKQ030296622.1:0-10228 GCA_010016005.3 Zanna intricata
ATATATATATATATATATATATATATTTCAAAACAGAAAGAATAAAATATCAAATTAAAGTATATCTTGGTTTTAATTTTTACGAAGAATGGACTAATAAAATAGTTCCACACACATTTAAGAAGGTATTTATGAAATAAATACATACTTCCAGAATATAGCTTTCTAGTAAAAATTCTAAAAACTGATTTAAATATCTTTTCATATATTTTTAAGAAAAAGTATAGAAATTACAAATATTTATTGCGAGTTATTTTTGCATCAGTTATATGCACAAATCTTATTAAAATCACGTAGACGTTTAAATAACTTATTAAAATCACGTATTTTACACTCTATTAAAATTTTCTTTCTGGTTTTAGAACTGCGATAGGAACGAGTTTCATAATATATAAGTATGCACTTTACATACAAATATACTTTAGTAATCGCAAACTCACGTGGTGGAGTTGTAGTAACATTGTCTAACTTGTCTGGAAGTTTTCAGGTTCAAATCACAGTAAGGCGTAGTATTTCTCATCCTGAAAAAATTCATCTCTCATCAAAACATAAAAAGCCAGCAATTCATTTTTTCCATGCAGTCATCTAATGGTATATTTGTATGTGTCTTTATGATAAAATAATTCCTTAAAAAAAAACTAGAATTTTGAATTATTTTTTTTCATATTTTTATGTAAAAATATTTATTTTTAATTTTATGATACGTAGTTAAAAGAATAAATATAAAAAACCGATCACTTTCATATTTGTGAAGGACTTAATTAAAATTAAGTGATGGGACTATTGTTTTTTCTTCTTTTTATTGAATTGACCACCTTTGGACCACAATCTTATCATTTTTTTTCACTTTTGATTTCCTTTCTTTCCAATATTTCTTCATTTTTTCGGTTTCTCTCTTTATTCTATCTTTAGTCATATCTCTTTTTCGGGTTTTCTTGTTTTATGTTTTTCCGAAATGAAAAATATTTTTTGTCATTTGGTTGAGTTCCCAAACACATGAGGAAGCATTTGGCTAAAATTAATTTTCATGAAAATAGTTCTAAAGAAGTGATAATAAATTTAGATAAAGAACGTTTAAAATAGTTAAAAAAAAATATAAAGATACAGCCATAATTCTAAATAAAGTTGCAACTGAATTGATTGAATAATTTTTACAAATACTAAAAAATTAGCTATAAAGCGCTGCGTTCTTGTTTATAACATGAAGCAGCGGGCGCATTCCTTCTCTCTCGTTTACTCTCATCCAGACTCCAGACTGAAAGTAATTAGTTCAAATAATGGTAACCACTAATTGCGGCCATTTTTTTTACAGGTAACCGTGTCTTATCATGTACAGAAAAATTTAATCTTCAATTTAGTACAAAATTTTTTGAAAAACATGATGAGCGTAAATAAATAACAATATAACAACCTGTATTCACCTGGCAACTTGTAGGTTACGGCTGACTGAGAGCCGGCAATCATTTTTTTTTACATTCTTCACATCATATTCTTTCAAATGCTTTTAATTCATTTAAAAAAAAACATAGTTGCAATTCATTAAAATAAATTAATTACAGTATATTTAATTAGAGGTAACTGCGACTAATTTTTGCTAGGCAACTCGGCAGTCATGTATTAAATTATCATTAATCATTCATTAATGATATGATAATTATCGAGTGTTATAAAATCATATCGATATGATCTAAATCGAGTTTCATTAAAAATACAGATATTACAGAAATCTTGTACTCTATATACGTATAACTCTCCTGTCATTGTCATAGCAGTATATATCATTACCGCTGAAAAAGTATAAATGAATGACAAACTGAATAAATAAAGTAATTCGGCGTTACGTAAACTAACAATTCTTGATTATTTCATAGAAATAAAACTCAAACAGACTATACTATTTTAATTAGTATTTCATACAACTATAAGTAACTATATAAAAGTCTACTTTGCTACCTTAGATATGAAACATTAAATATTCTTATACTTTACGTTTTAAACGATTCTATTATCGAAAAAGAATTTTTGAAATTACCACTCATAGAAAGGGTGTGATAACGAGTGTATTTGAAAGGTTTACGATTGTTGGGGGTCCGCCATTTTGAATCTTTCCCTTATTTTCATGGTACAGTCCCTTGTGATCGAAAGTGTTCAGTCATGTCACAAGTGGCTGTAAGTATAGTAGACTTATTTTTCTTCGTAACACAATATTCCATTATCGTCTTTTAAGTTATTGTTTTATGTAAGTGCATTATTAAAAATGAATGTTTAAACATTTATATTTATATAAGCAATAGAGAACATAAACTTTTATAGTTTTCGTTATTATTATTATTAAAAAAAAAAATCAATTACATCTGAAAAACTAGATTCTGCTATTTGAAAAATTGACACAGAATAAATTACTTTAAAGAAATAAATAAATGACAGAAATATTAAAAACCAAAATTGACGATTATCGGATGAAATTGGTTGCTGTAAACAGAATTTCGGTGTAATGATTTGCTTTTTTAAATAGTATTTTTTGAAATCTGATAAACTGAAAGAATTAAAATATATAATATTTATATATATTATATAACTCATGTATGACTCAATCAATCTTCATAGAATGTTCACATGTACAATTTTAGATGCACTATTACAGCATATCTAAATTTCAATGATATATTGATGAGGTAGTTTGGAGATTTCTGAACCACAAAATATTATACATAGGTCTATAAATATATATATATATATATAAATACAAAGTTAACCCCAATTTAAGTCTATGGTATTTTTTACTTCTCGTACCTCAAAACGTAAAGAAAATAAAGGAATTATGTAACTGAATAAAATAATTAAAAAAATCGATATATAAATGTACACACACACACACACACACACACACACACACACACACCATAAATATTGGATTTTTTTAATTGAAACACGATTTAATTTTTATGATGTTATCGGTAGCTAAAGTGATTGACTTATAGAAAAAAGGTGTGTGGATTCCCTCTTTAACAATAATCATTTTTGGATTGATCAACCAATTGACTGGTTTAATACTATTTTCTGTTACATTCTCTTCTGCGTTTTTTCATTGTAAAAACATGTCATTTGTCTACAATTGTCTATTTTATTTATTATAATTTTGTTTTACACTACAGATTTGTTACATTTTACACGTTCCACTTTACCAAATTGATTAAATTAGGATGTCTTAATGCACTATCTACGAATGAAGTTCACCTTTTTCAAATATTCTGGCAAATGATTTTCTTTTATTCAATCTTAGACCTTTCACTTCGATTTCATCTTCAG
Source organism: Zanna intricata (assembly GCA_010016005.3). Classification (NCBI taxonomy): domain Eukaryota; kingdom Metazoa; phylum Arthropoda; class Insecta; order Hemiptera; family Fulgoridae; genus Zanna; species Zanna intricata. The sequence continues at coordinate 3,310 of JAAAKQ030296622.1, forward strand.
AATTTTTCATTTCATAAATTTAATTTTCAGAATTTTATTGATTATATAATTTTAAAAACAATCTTGTACTCATTCAAAAGACTTTATTCTTTTCCTTTCTTTTATTACTATTATTTTTCCAGTAATATAAAGCGCAAAATTCCATGCAAAAAATTTCAAGAATTTTTTCTTTAGAATTTGGCATTCTTATCTTATTATTATTATTTTTATCTGATTTTTAAACTGATTGTTTATTTCAGTACAATTATCTACCAGCTGTTAAACATTCTATTCCATTTTACACAATCAAAAGACTTTTTCCAGATAAATTGCCCTTACGAGGTAGTTCAGCAGTTTTAAACCTGTGTTTAAAATAATTAATTAATAATCTTAGTATTCTGAAACTCAGGTTACGTGTAATAGATAAAAGTTTGTTAATACATACCCACTTCTAGTTGTAAGAGATACTTGTTAACCTGCTGTAGGCCTAGTCCTTGAGAAATCATCACGATATATACCGAACAAAAAGAAGAATATATTTCTATATCGAAGAAAAAGATATGGCGACTTTTCGAAGAAAAGTGCGGCATTACTTTCAGTCGCATTGTGGGAGTGGATTTTTTCTTTTTTTTTTTTGGTTTTTCCGAGCGTAAAACGCTTTCGTATTATCATCGCTTTGACAAGATATATTTGTTCATCTTCAACATAAAAAGTGTGTAATGCATACTAAAAGCGAATTAAAAACACAAAGATATATCACGTTATATATCTCAAAATAATAAAAATTATTGTCTGCATTACAGCAAATGACATGAATATTTAAAACACACCACAGTACATTATATATTTGAATATAAATGGAAAGTCTTAACTTCTTGAATGGTTTGCATGCTAGCTTTTAAATTCATGGACGCAATGCCGCATAACAATACAATTCACAAGAAAAGGTGCACTGTTAGTTCGCTGCGAGCACAAACTGGTGCAATTGTTTGAGTCATCAGACGTACGTGAGTGAGCCTTTTCCCTGTTTAGCCTCAGAAACGACCATAAGGTATTATCTCAGAATGAGAGAGGGTGATATGTATGAATGTAAATGAAGAATAGTCTTGTATAGTTCAGGTCGACCGTTCCTGAGATATGTGGTTAATTGAAACTCAACTAGTAAAACCGATATCCGCTGTTAGTATCTAAATCCCTATAAAAGTAACTGCCTTTACTAGGATTTGAACCTTGAATTCTCGACTTCGAAATCAGTTGATTTTCGATGACCAGTTACTCCCGGGGTGAGTTACACCATCGGGTTATTAATTGGTGGAAGTTTATTGTTCATGGTAGCATTCCATTCACTTTGCCACTCATCATGAATCACCTCAATTCAGGAAACAGACAAGTTCGTTCGAAGTGACGCGATTGTTGAAGGAGGCTGGATGTAAGTCTCTTTTCCGCATTGTCAGCGCGTTCATTGTTTGAAATCCCAATATGACTGGGGATCCAGCAGAAGCTCACAGTTGTATTACTGTGTTCATTTCAGAAATAACAGGCTGAATTTCACAGACTATAGGGTGTCTGGACTACACGTTATTAACTGCCTGTAAGGCACTCATGGAATCGGAGCAAACAAGTACATGTCGAAATGTCGGGATTATGTGAGGGAAGGGGGGAGATGAAATTGAAGTTTTGAGGTATTAAAAATACAAAAATATTATTCATATAAAATGTATTAATTTTCTGATATATATATATATATATATATAAAATATATGTATAAAATTTGTGGCTCGAAAATCAATTTCACTGAAATTTATTTATGCTGTAGTTGTGCATCTGAAATTGTGAATTAGAATCTGATGAAAATCGGATGAGTCTTTCAATTAAGTTCAATTTAAGTTGGACAATATAACCTCAATTTGTGGTTCTTTACACGAGCTTTTGCAGTGAGTAATAGTGGTTAGAGAGTTGAAACTGTATGCTTGTATGTAGCTCGTTAATCGAATATTTGTAGTTCGTTGTACTCTGAAGATCACTGAGTTTCTGTCTGCGAAATAGTAAGGGCGTTAGAACGAAAGGTCTGTCTTCTTGAGCAGAATTGCCCAAGGGTTTTTAAATTAAAAATACTCAATTTGAACATATTTACTTCATCCAGGATTTTCATTTGTCTATTGAGTATAATTTTTAGTATTTAATCACCTTTTTCATTTTTACTTCTTGTACCACTTATTTTAAAATTTTATAAGATTGGATGTTTTAATACATGACCCTATAACCTACTTAGTTTTTTTATAATATTCTTGAATAACGTTTTTTTTTCCTTTTAAAATCTTTTATTTATTATTTTTTTTACCTCCAGAACTACCGTTAGGTATATCTTCAGAGGATGACATGAATGAATTGTAGCGTGTGTGAAAAATGCCATGCCTTACCGGGATTCGAACCCGGGACCTCCGGATGAAAGGCCGAGACGCTACTACTGGCGCCATGGAGGCCAGCAAATTTTTTATATCGAATTTTTTAATACACGGCCTAATAACTATTCAAAAACTCAGTTTATGGTAATTTCTGAATGTTTGCAGAAATGACATCATCTTTATATTCCTGGCTTTAAATTGCTATTAGATCTAATTCTATACGTCTAATGCGTGCATTGTTTATTCTCTTTACCAAAAAGTCTATGTTAAAAATTGGTGACAGTGTGCATTCTTTAAAACACCTTGTGTTATTTCAAATATTTCTGTATTTTCAGTTGCATTCTTACATTTCCGCTTGGTTCACAGTATAAATCTTTAATCAGTCGGACGATCTTATCCTGGACACCATAGTTTTGTAAAAGTGACCACAGGTTTTCTCGTGGAGTGCATCGAATGCCTGCTTGAAATCAACGAATGCAATCATGTATTGTTGATTATATTGCATAACTTTTTCGATAATTTATGGAATAGTGAAAATATTGTTAATTGTTGATCTAGCAGGTCTGAAGTCATTTGTGTGTCATTCAAAGTACTCTAACAATATGAGTGGGATGGCCAAAATTTTTTATAGTGAGTGGTTTGAATTCTTATTGATACAGAAAATATAGATGCAAAATCTTCTTTTCGAAGCAAGACCTAGCTAAAAAAAATTTGTATTTAATACGTTTTTTTGGTTATTTTTTATCTCGATAAAAAAGACTTCAGCTTTTATAAATTTTTTTTTCTATAAAATTTTATCAAATATTTATCAGTTTTTCTCAAAAAAATAATGTATTCTTTCCTTGTAGGCTATCTACCAAGTTTGAAGAAATTTGGTCAACGGTGTCCAGAGATCAAAAACTGACAACATACATGTTTACGTACAGTATGAACGTAGATACGTACGTAAAAATGTGTGGCAAAAACACATTTTTTTTGGACTTGGAAGCTCTGAAATAAGAGCTTTTTTTGGGATATTATTTATAAGTTATTAAAATGATTTTTTTTTGTTGTTAAAAACTCTTTAAAAAATTTCCCCTTAAGACACAAAAATTAAGAAAAGACCATTTTTTTAGACTTTTTTTTTTACCGATGTATATAAATGCCCATTATTGGTTTAACAGCAAATATCGTTGTAGCCAAGAAAGTAAAAATTCTTTTGAAATATTTTTTAAATAGTATTAATTTGAGATTTATGGAAAATTAAGTTGTCTATTATACAAGTTATTGCAATCTTTTTTAAGGACTTAAAGCATAATTTTTATCTAAAGAAATATTTAAAAAAATGAAATTTTGATAAATTTCTGCAGGGCTTTCTTTAGTTGTAATAATCAGTTTTCCAGTTTAAAAATAGAAACTCTCAGGAGTGGTCGACCTGAGATTGTACAAGACTACACTTCATTCATATTCATACACATCATCCTCATTCATCCTCTGAAGTAGTACCTTACGATAGTTCCGGAGGCTAAACAGATAAAAGAGAGAGAGAGAGAGAGAGAGAGAGAGTTTTAAAATAGAATAGTTTAGGGTAAGGTAATGATAGTCATATCGGTCATCTTCGGACAAATAATATTTGTTAATATTCAATAGTAACTGATAATTTTTTTAAGGATCTATTTATAATAATTGAATTTAATTATAAAAATATGATTGTTTTTTAAGTTTAAACGGAAGGTGTTACATGTCAATAAATAGGATTATAATGATATAAATTACATTGATATTATCATATAAATTTGGAAAGTTATTGAATAATGTATAACACGTGTTTCACAAAATAGTTCAAACTTATTTCATATTTCTAATAGGACCCATACACACACACGCGCGCGCACACACACACACACACACACACACAGAGAGAGAAAGTAAGTAATATCGATCTGTAGTTCTCATAGTTGTTCTATGATTCTGAAGGAACCGTAATCAATTCCTATGAACGAATTGTTAAAAGTTATTTGTTATTAACTGATATGAATATCTATTGACTGTATAATTAAAAATCAGCTTAAATAAAATAGCTAATATAATAAACTGTACTCAGTAATAATTTTTTTTTTTTTTTTTTGTAAGAATGTAATCTACATTGTGTTAAATATGATCGCTATGTCTACGTTAATAATGATTGAAATATAAGTCAAATAATAATATTCCGAAAAAATGTGGAAAAATTCAGTCTTTGACGAAGATTTATAGATTTTTTTTTAACAAGAAAGGACCTCTCGTAATTTTTTAAATAGCCTTATTTTTTATTAATTATATCAATAGTCCAACGTAACTGCTTTTCTTAGAGAGTGAGGGGCTTCGATATAAAGAGACATGATTTTTGGAGTCTACTTTCTTTCAGATTTTCAGTTAAATGTTATGAGACAGTAAGTCGACTACATCTTTTTAAAAATAGAAAGACGCTTGTAACCTCGGAATAATAGGAAGAACTAGAAACTAATATTGAGTGGTCTTTCTTCATCTAATCTGTATCGATGAATCTTATCAACGGGAAATTGGAATTTATTGTGAATTAAGTCATTAAATTGACATAATACCCAAAATGTACAAGCAAAAGTACCAAAACGACCTTAGATATCTGATTACAGTTTTCCGATAACGTAATAAATCCTAAAAATGGCTCATAATTGCCCTTTTTTATAAAAAAAGTTACTGAAATATCAAAGAAAATACATTCGTTTAAATTATTCCTATACTTTTAATAATTTTAATTTTTACAAAACAACATATATTGATTTTGAAATTCTATACCTGAAGAACATTACTTGTATTTATTATTTATTTTAATATACATTAAAATAAGTATAATGTGACCCGGGTATTTTCTGTTATACGTAAACATATCTGTTGTAATGAAGGAATCAGTTCTCAACAACTTTATGCCGTTATATTTTCTATTCTACTTTTGTACTACATTTAAATTAAACCAATTAAAGCTACTTACTAATGTGTGAATATTTTATATATACGAATATATTTATGTAAAGTTTATACATATAGAACTACATAATAAAAAACATAGAGAACTAAATAAAATATTGAAGTGGAAAAAAGAAAAGAAATAAAACGGAGGTTAAATGATACATGCTCATGAGTTATAAACACACGTCGTAGTGCGTGCCTGCGTGTGACTGTCATAGCTGCCTACTTCTTTTTGATGAGTCTACGGAGTACTATGCCGGTGAGAACAACCATCTGCAACCATCATACTGGAAAAAAAAATGAAATGGTGAAACTTTTTTTTAAATAAGAAAATGATATTACTTCTATATCTTAAATTATTTTATAAGAAGAGGTAAGTTTAAAAAGTTATTAGATAGAATTTTCTCTTAAAATTAAAAAAAAAAAAAAAATTATGTATAAACATTTTCTCTATTTTCTTTTTTATTTACATGTTCTGGAGGAATTTTAATGAAATCTGCTCCGAACTGACAATTCGCAAAAAATTCTGAAATCGTTCGTTCTTTCTGGAGGCAATATACGAGTAGTTTAAAAAAGTTATTGGTTCTGGCACTGATTAGCCAGTTCACTTATTACAATATTATTAAAAAAAAAAAAAAAAAAAAAAAAAAAAAAAAAAAGTATTTTCCCTTCTAAAATTATATTAGTTTAAAATAAAAAAAAAAAATTTTTTATGACGAATTGTAAAACTATTGTCTACTGTATTCAATTTTTCCAACGATTACGTGTGAAATATAAAGGTAAGATTATTAAGTTGTGTTAAAAATAAAATTTTATTTATATCACAATTTTTTCCCTTATGGGAGTTAACCCTTTAATCGTCTAATCTAAAGTGCTAGTGAATTAGACATTTATGTACTATACCTATCGCTTCAGGGGAGGTGATAGAGCGTTGGCGTTAAATGCAGGATGCCCTTTCGCATATATTTGCACATTATTATTCAAGCATAATCTGCCCGAAGACAGGTTATATTGTTATTATAATATTTCTCACTCGATACACGTTCGTGTGCACGCAAATAACCAAACACATACACGCGCACAGCACACACACACGCGCGCGCGCGCACCCACGCTCGCTCGCACACTCACACTCACTCACTCACTAACAGTTTGTTTTAAGTATTCCAAATGTTGCCTTCCTGAACAATATTTTTCATTTACCTGGTCCTCCAATATCAAAGCAACTATTCCAGGATGCCTTAATATGTGGCCTATAAATCTGTCTCTTCTTTTAACTATACTTTTGCAAATGCTTCTTTCTTCATCAGTCTGCTGCAGCACCCCTTTTTTGTCACTTTATCCACCCATCTGATTTTTAACATTCTCCTGTAACACCACATTTCAAAAACGTCTAATCTTTTCTTCTCAGGTACTCAGATTGTCCAGATTTCACCTCCATATCTTTCTTTCTTTATCTGTTTAGCCTCCGGAACTACTATGAGGATGATGTGTATGAATGTGAATGAAGTGCAATCTTGTACAATCTCAGGTCGACCACTCCTGAGAAGTGTGGTTAATTGAAACCC
>JAAAKQ030296633.1:0-10228 GCA_010016005.3 Zanna intricata
CCTGACCGGGATTCGAACCCGGGACCTCCGGATGAAAGACCGAGACGCTACCACTCGGCCACGGAGGCCGGCAATGATTTATAGCCTGATTTCTTTCTGATATTCGAAAGCTTTTGAATGAAATTTAAGAAATTTAGTTAGGAAAAGTAGGGAAAAATAATAAACGAACCCAGTTTTACAATTTTTTATAGTCAATAACAGTTTTTTTTACGTCTTTTCTCTTCATCCGAAGATGAAGAGAAAAGACGTTTTTACGAATGATTTTTTTTTTATTCCGGCATCGTTTTAATTAGCCTATTTTTATTTTGGGTAAAATTAAAACTAAAAAATATAAAATAAAACAAACTTAAGAAAGACTGAACTTATTTTAAAGAATCGGAGAATTTCAATATAAATAAAAAATACTGTTTCAATTATTCTTTAAGTTTCGATATTTTGTAGCCGGCACCAAATTGAAAAAAAATTAGCTACAATTTAGTAATCTTTAGTTTGAAGTATGTCACTGCAAACCCAAGTTAAACAAATGTAGCTAATGCTCGTACAAATTTGACAGTTTACAAGTTTTGGTCATGCGCACTTTTTTCGAATTTACATTTTCTTAATAATGAAGGGGTTTAAGAAATTGGAAGAACAATATCTAATGTCATATTTGTGTTAATATAGGAGAGTGGGGGAAGGAGATATACTTCTAATTCTGTTATTACTTTAACGAGAAATCAAAGTATTTAAACCTCATAATCGTTGGCTTAAACAATCATTATTATCTAGTATGAATTTCAAAAGTAAAATTTGATTATAAATCTTTTATTACAAATAAAAACACAAATTATTTTCATTAATTAATGGTAGTGTACATTTTTTCGGTGATGAATTCACATCGGTTTCAGAAAAGGTTTAGAGAAGGTTTCAGTAACGTTTGTTTTTTTGAAAATATGCACTAACTTGTCTTTATGTGACTATATTTACTCGTCATTAAGTCAAGATATTGGTGTAATATGAATGGGGGCGTAGAAAAGTTTGTGCAATGTTGTTTACAAGGTACTTTTTTTTACGTACGCTTGGTGTTACAGAAGTTACAGTATTACGCAAATGTTATTTGTAACAAGTAATAAGTTAGTACGTATAAGAAACTCGTAAGTAAACAGCAAGTAGTCATCAAAAACCCATTGGGTTGATCTAATAATGAACTTTTCATGGAAAATCAGCTGATTTGGAAGTTGAGAGTTCTAAGGTTCAATTTCTAGTAAAGACACTTACTTCTATACGGATTTGAATACGAGATCTTGGATACAGATGCTATTTGGTGATTGGGTTTCAATTAACAACACATCTCAGGAGTGGTCGACCTAAGACTGTACAAGACTACACTTCATTTAAATTCATATCATCCTCTGAAGGATGATATGAATTTACATACCTTACGGTAGTCCTATTACTACCTTACGATAGTTCCGGAGGATAAACAGAAAAAAGAAAGATAGTCATCAAAGAAGATCGCACTTTAATTTTTTTCGCCTTTTTTTCTTTTTAATTATTGATCGACCTCTTATAAGGCGTCAGAAAATAATGTTCAAACCATTTAATATATAAAGACATATTTTTGATCAGACTAAGAGCATATCATTATCAAGTTATTTGCCAAATTATCATTAGAAAAGGAGCACATAGAATTAAATATTTTAAGTCCTTGTAAATTAAGCAAAAGAAAAACTTTTGTAATCTTTTATGACTGGTTTGATGCTTTTCTCGATTCCTATCACCTAAAATCTAGTACTCTGTATTATATTGCATTATAAAGTATGCATTCTAATTTTTGCTTTCCTTTAAGGTTGCTACGCTTTACGACTTTCTTCTACAATTAAATTATTTACCTTGAATGTTTGAATACATAGTCTACGAATACTAATATTTTTTTGACATAGTTCTGTAACGAGCTTCTCTACCTTCTCTAATTCATTTTGTATTCTACGACCTATCTGATTATAAACATTCTTTTTGTTAATTTTGAATCAAACAGAGCTTTTCAATATGAATGCTATCCTTACCTATGTCGGTCTGCTTTGGATATTTCCATGTTTATTCCTTGTAATTGTACTCTTTTAGTGAAGTAAACATCATTATTTTCTAGTAAAACAACTCTTGAGTTCTCTCTCTTATCTTGATTTCTTTTACTTTAAGTCCTTTACATGTACTCTGGGAAAATACTTTATTGATAATAATTTAAATTATGACCTTACTTAATAGTCGAACCTAAATATAAATAATAGCAAACGAATATAAATACCTACACTCAAGTATGGAATTAAAAATAAACAATTCTGATAATTTATTAACTAACTGTATTGATTCGATTTTTTGTACGTTTGTTATAGGAATGTTGGTGGATGAAGTTACTATGGATCTTGTATCTTTGGAAAACAGGTAAATTATCTCTTTTCACTTTGTTGACTATTTTAATATATAATACAGAAAAAAGACCACTTATTTCTTTTTGTGGTTTGTTTTCCATTAATTTATTTTTTTTTAAATTAGCTTGTTCTGATTTAAATACTTGACAAGAGTTTTAACAAAACATCAGTGCACAAACGTCAAATATGTCATCATGTCTTAACATCAATTTGTAAGTTTTTCACAAAAATGTTATTTTCATTTTTTTATTTTATAGAAAATAGAGAGAAAACTAATATTTTTTCACCGAGTGGTTCATAAGTAATTCATATTAATTATTCTAAACAATTTGTTTCTCTCGGATTACCTTAGTAGCAGAAGTGACACTAAACTTCGTAATCAAGTTTCATTAAGTTGAATATTTTCTCTTTTTTATTTAGATACGATTATAAAATAAGCCAACATAGATAAATACAAAATTTTATTATTGGGTTTATTATATTTTTAGACATAAGAAACCTCAAAATATAGAGAAACTAAAAAATGTCAAAGGATCATTTTTACCTAACATTTTCAACAAATATTCTTACTAAATATTGTTTGTTTATTGTCAATTTAACAAAGTTAATTAACATTATATCTAAAAATCATTTTTTCGTCTCAAGTTGTGTTAGAAACATTAGAGTATTTATGAGTGTATTTTACCATTATTAAATAAAATATACCTAAAAATAATTTTTTCGTCTCAAGTGTTGGAAACGTTAGAGTATTTTACTGAGAAATTATTATTGAAGTTACATTTCTGGAACTATTTTGAAATATTTTTAGGTTCAAATAGTATAAAGCCATAATTTTTCCCCCGTATCTGATTATCAAGAATATTTGTATGTTGTACTTTTACCACAATTTATATTTAAAATGGACATTATTGTTTATTTTATATGAAGTCTAGTTCAATCTTCAACTTATCTGCAGCGGGTAATAAATAGGATGATATACCTTCTACTGTTTATATAAAAAAAAATCCCTATTCACATATTTTTGAATTGTGTTAAGAGTTTGAGTTTGTGTGTTAAAAATGAATTAGCGTTTGTTAATTTCTTCCTCGCATAAATAAAGTAATGATGAATGTATAAATCTAATTATTAATAATATTTTTTATAATTGTTATTATTAACTAGTTAACCAATAATAATTACACATATGTTAAATGTCAAAAATGAAAACGGTAGGATATGGCTTTCTTGTTGTTAGAAATGAGATTAATGAAATGGTAAAAGGTATGTTATATTCTAACCAATATATAGTAAAATGGAGAATAACATAATTAATTAAATCATTAATTTTATATTTTGAATGCAAATACTATTTATTTATTTTGTACCGTTTAATTTATTGGCTTCCGTAAGATTTTTACATCTATAGTATATTTAATATAATTTAAATTTAGTTTATCTATAATTTAAAATTAAAAAATATTTTTTTTTTTTACACACGATTAAGACTGAAAATATTATTAAAAACAATTAAAATAGAGATTAAAATCAAATCAAACAAATTGGTTAATCTAAAATGTAGTGAGAAGATGGAATTTAAATCTAAATTTTTTCTTATGAACCAAAACCAGCGCTACATGTGTGATTAAAAACTGGTTAAACGAAAAGTTTTATTAATATGAAAAAAAAAAAATAGTTTTACATAATTCATATTTTTGTAAACACCCGCATATTTTTTCTACTGAATATCGCATGAAAGATTTTTTATCCTACTTGCTAGCTCTTGCTTTTGATATATATATATTTTTTATATTTATTTTAACCGAGTCGAAAATTTACTTGTGCGATTTAAAAATATTTTTAACTTTTTCATTTTTACAGGGTGTCAGAGCTGGAAAAGCGTTTAGCTGAAGGCCACTCAGAGCTACCTTCCGTCGTGAAAGAATTAAAGGAGGATATTGAACGCTTCAGATTTAAACTGGAAACCACAAAACATCTAAGTTGGCTGAGTCAGTAGTAAATTGTTTCATTTTTTTTTCTTTTTAAGGAATATCTTTTTTCTGTTACTTTTGATATGCGATATAGTTAACTAGTAAGTGAACAGTTCATGTTTGTCTCTTTCGATAGTGATAAATGCAATTAGAGTCGGTTATTCTGTTCCAGTTTGCATCATATAACAAAATCAGAATCTACAATAAGACTATAACGTACATCAATAATTAAAACTAAATATACAGGACTGAAGTTGTTGGATGTAACTGAATGTATAAGGCGTAAAGAGTTAAGTAAGAATAGAAAAAATGAAAAACTGAATGACATACAAAAAAAAAGTTTTTTGTTTAAATATCCAATCATTGTAAAATTAGAGTTTTTTTTTCATAAATTATCCAAATCTCTTCTTTTTTTTACGTCATGTTGTTTTGAAAAAACTTTCAGCAAATGAGCTCTTTATTTTGCTATGAATTATTTGATTTTTTTCTTTCTGTTCATTCTTTAAGAAAAAACACTGAAGCAGATTTTAAACAAATTTTCCAGAGCTTATCGTAAACCTGATTAAATTAAGATAATTATTGGAATGCACTCATTCTCTTAATGGAAAATTTTGACCATTATTCATTCATTTGTATAATTACCCTAGCATCGTAAATATTATGATTTTTAAAGCCATTACATTATCTAAAATAATGGGTTCCATGTAAAATAGTGTACCTTGGTAATAGACCTTTTCCAAACAAAAATGAGTGCAGAAAGAATGGGGTATATCCCCTTCATATTTGTTGTGACAAAAATTATACAGAAGAATTTAAAAAAACTTTCTAAGATCATTAACTACATTTCGACTTTTGAACGTTCAGGCTTCGAAATTCAAAATATATCTAAATTATGATTTTTTTCTGATTGGGATGAAGTATTTGAAAGACTAGGAAGGAAAAAAATAAGGCATAGTTTAATAAAATGTTTATTTAATTCAGTGTGTGATCATCCCCTTCCCTTTAAAAAAAAAATGAATAAAAATTTCTCAAGCTATGGTAAAGTATAACGTTGTAAAATGGTAAAGAGGTTTTAGTGAAATGAAAAAAATCAATGAATTTCGGGTAAAAATTTAATTAGGAAAATAATCAAAGATATAATTTTTGTGCACCTGTTTAGGTTTTTTTCTGTTTTTTTTTTTCTAATTATTTATAGTTATGTGAAGTGTACTGTGTTAAGTGGGGCATAGATGTGTCAAGGAAGTGTATAAGTCATCCGGATAACTGTTGTGTGTGGATTGACATTTATTGATCGGAGATGAAGTTTGGCTGTTCTAATTAAAAAATATTATAAACTATATTTTGATCGTAAAGTTGGAGTTGAAAATAAGTGCTTGGTCCCTTATATCTGTTCTTCAATATGGGTGAAATTTCAACAGACTAGACAAGCTAACACATGAGTTTTTACATTAGTCATAGTGTGGCATGTCACCAAGATCATTCATCAGGCTATTACTTCAAAAATACTAAGATAAAAGGAATAAATAGTAAATCCAAACACGCGATAAAATACCCAAATTTGCCACCTTTAATTTCAGGGTGAGTTGAGAGAATGAGAATTTGTGTCACAAATTCTGTAGAAGATGAATTGGAAGATGTGGATGTTACCAAAGTCAAATAATGAGCAAGGTGATCCTGCTTTTATTGTAAATACTACTTCCTGTGTACCTCATCAGATAACTCAAGGCGAATTAAACGATCTTTTCATGGGTTTTTAAAAAATAGGTCGAGCCTTTGGGTTTTAAGCTAAAATGCTGCAATAACCTTCGGAATAATAAAAAATATAATTGTTTTTTAAAAATGATGGTTGAATGTGAACTGCAAGGAAGCATTTCAGAAATTCTACTCCGAAGTAAATCATTTAGCGTGTGGGTAACAATATTTGTGCTGTGATGGTTGTGTTTGGTCATAAACATTAAACATCTCAGTGGAGGCTGTCGATTGATGATTCTTCAAAATCTAGTTTGAATGCTCTTCTTTTGCAAAAATCTGTTTCGTTAGTTTTGGAAAAATGAAGGAAAAGTACAGATATACTAATATCATTTTTTAAAAATTCATTATAAGAACATTGTTCAGATTTTAAAATCATTGTTAATTCAGTTCGGCTGTACTAAATTTTGTTGTTTCTTGAGTGAGTGGGACAGTAGGGACAAAAAATCATTTCATCTTAAAGGAATGATCAAAGCGTGAATCACTTTTCCCTTGACAGAAAAATTTTATGCACTCCTCAATAATCAAATTTTGCATGATTATTTACGTTTATCTCCACTTCACATAAAATTGGCGCTTTTCAAAAACTTTATTAATTAATGCAATGGATAAAAACGGTGCAAAGTTTTAATATTCGTTTTTTTATCGTTAATGATATAAAAATCAAGGACGGAATTTTTTTCAGCCTCAAAAAAAATGTTTGATTAAAGATGGAAAATTTGAAAATGTTTAAGTTAAGTTAACAAATAAGCATGGGTCGCCAAAATAGGTATGATAATGTTTTTAGAAAGTTATAAAACTTTCAACTAGTCTGATATTGTGGGTGAACCATTACAATCATACGAAAATATGAGGTATAATATACTCATCAAAATTCATTTCTTCCCAAACGATCTTGGTGCTTTTAGTGACAAACATAAGGGTTTTGTGAAAACTTTTGTTTTCGCAAAAACTTTTCCACCAAAATATCATTACCTTGGAAAAGAGGTACTATAAAAAAAAAATAGGTACATTGAAGTGCAAGAATACTTGCTTATTACAGTTGGAAGCTGAAGAGAGCTTTTCCAGATAACAAACTGAAGAAAAACAACTATTCTCACATATTAGACAAAGTGATTAATATCATATATACGTAGAATAAATGTACTCGTTTCATATTTAATCTGTTTGTTACATTAAAAAATACGGGTGATCCAGAAAAAATATTTACTTGAATTCACTGTGAAAAGTTCTATTAGTAACAAATATTTTCCCCTTTGTTAAGGAAAAAATTAGTTTTTCTGTAATCAGCGATTAAAAAAATTATGAATAATCAATTTATATTATCTTTATTGATCGTAAAATAAAATAAATTCATAGTGTTCGAGATGTAATTAGTTTTATGTAGATTTATTTATCCCCGTAGGTTTGGTTTAATGTAGTCGTTGAGGTTCAATAAATCGACTTGTCACAAGAGTTTTATTTTATATCTGGAAGTTTATACTATTCTACTTATTACAAACAAAATTAAAACAACAATTAAAATATTATCGTCTAAAAGTTACAAGTATAATAAATTACTAATTTAGACATTTTTTTAAGAAGATATTTAAAATATATATTGATTTAATTAATGAAATCGATGAAATTACTGAATAAAAAAATGTTATTGATTTTATTACAGTTTGCATTAGGATTTAGGACGTAACTGTTATTTCATATTTTTATTTTACATTGTGTTTTATTTACTGAAAAAAGAAGCAAACAGTAATATTCGGAATCCTCCCGGAATACGTCATATTAGCGAATAAAAGCCAAATAACTGGCCAATCGATACAACTAAGCGTGTAGTGATGTTATAAAATGTTGTACATCAGATACATGCATTCTACCTTTTTACGGCTAAAAACTGTTCTGTTTCCAGAATTAATTTATAAAATGTAAATATTAAACTCATGTAGTTTTATTATTGTTAATATTATTATTACTACTAAAAGTATTTTATTAATTATTATGTTTTTTTTACCTGGGGAAATCGATCAATGTAGGAGTTACTAATAGCAAACCTGATGCATTTTCATAGTAATAATTTATTTTCAAACATATTTTGTAAATAAAAAAAAAAAAAAACATAAGTTGAAGATGTATAGTTTCTTCAGGTTTTAATTTAATTTATGAAGTTTTTCTCCAATATATTAATGAATTATGGCATGTGTTCTTTTCTTCCGGGCAGCGTATAATCGATAATCGTTTTTTATTATTTTTTTCATCATTAATTTTGTTACCGTTAATAAAATATAGATTATTTTTTAAGTAACGTCTTCATACTTTCTAAATGATAAAATAGACACACTAATTATAGTGTGTATTATTTAATACACACTATCTTTCATATATCACATTAAATAATGTTAAAAGGAAATAAACGATTTAGGAGTAATATTGATTCGTGAAATCGATTGACAAAATGTAGGATTGTTAAAAGATTTAGATAGATTACCTCTATAAAATTAAACTTCAACCTGTGAACACTATCGTTTTAGAAAATTATCGTAACTGCAACTTTTCTTAATCTCACATAGAGAAAAATTTCCATCATTCCAGCTCGTCATGTTGAAGATATGGCGATCTCGGTAACAATTAACTTTGTTGAGTATTAATTAGGCCTCTTTTGTATCGTTTTATAATCTAAACTGAGAAAAGTGGTTCTCTGATTTTTATTGTGTGAATATTTGTATTTACCTTTTTTATTTTCTTGCACGAAGTAAAGGAATTATTGTGATCGCCGAAAAATTTCGGTTTTCAGATTGACCATCCCTGAATTCATTTTGACTAATTTCGGCATGATGTCTGTGCGTACGTTTGTATCTCGCATAACTAAAAAACGATTAGCCCTAGGATATTGAAATTTTATATGTATGACCGTTCCAAAAATCTAAAAAATTTGGATTTTGAACTTTTTCTTAACTGCAGTAATAATCCCTCATTGAGAGATTTTCAGCGATATATCATAAGTGGTATTTATTTTTATTAGCTACAGAGTTATAGCCCTAATAAAATTTTAATTAATGAAATATTTGGATCTTAAATGGCTAGTCACAACGGTTGGAATCAGACTTCATCTCCTTTTATTTTTTTTAACTTTTTAAAAATTTAAATATATTAATTTATTAACTATTGTTGAACTCTGATTGTAAAAATTTTTTTACAATAAATAATAATTCCGTAATAACAATAAAAATTTAAAAAATATTGGAAAAATATCGAAATTATTAATTTAAATAAAACTTTTTGTACTTTTCATTATAATAAAAATGTGTATATGTAATTTAGTAAACGTACAAGGTAGTTATGTGATGTCTACATCAGATTTTTTGAACTGTTATCAGTAATGGTTGCTAGTTAATTGAATCATCAGTAATGGTTAATTATATACTTTTTCAAACGAGGTAGTCTCATCTGAAAAAATTACACTCTGGTAATATTATTTTAATATTACAACTTACCGAGGGCGGTAAGTTGTTTGGCTTGCAATTTTCTCTTTTCAGATGCAATGAGGTATACTGAATTACAAGAAGTTCTAGAAATCATATTCTAGATTCATAGCATTAACGTTTATTTTATTCGAAACTGGATCTAGCAGATTTTTAATTCCTCAAACAATAATCTCTTTCCTTCACTATGTCATTCGTTAATAGTTTAAATATTTGGTATTCTTGTTCACACCCATTTCCAAATCTTCACTGAGCTGAAACAGGCGAATTTTTTTCTATGATACGCAAAACTTAATGGATATTCTCCATCATAAACGTCTTAGTGTTATTTGCGGTACTAGGTCAGCCTACCGTTATAGTAAAAAAACTTAGCGATATTAAACTGTATATTTCTATCTAAATTTGTATAAGAATTACAATTTTTTTAAATCAGAAAAATACTTTAAATTTACAATTTTTTTTACTTCCGCTAAATCACAGTTTATCTTTTAAAATAAACGTTCATGAACGAAACAGAATGTACATACGAAATTTGAAAAAGAACACCATCCACGATCTAGTATTCAAATCCGTATAAAAGTAAACTTTACTAGGATAACCTTTACTAGGATTTGAACCTTAGAACTCTCGA
>JAAAKQ030296666.1:0-10228 GCA_010016005.3 Zanna intricata
AATTAACCACACTTCTCAGGAGTGGTCGACCTGAGATTGTACAAGACTACACTTCATTCACATTCATACACATTCATACTTACGGTAGTTCCGGAGGCTAAACAGATAAAGAAAAAAAAAAGTTAAGAAACGTTAAGACTATAAGAACCATCTTGAATGTTGTAAATAGTTTAATATGAAAAATAGCCTTAAAAAGAATATTAAATTGTTTAGCAGTCATAGCCAGTATACATGTTCAATTGCTTGTATAAAATATATTATAATTTTGTTAGATTTTTTAATGCATAAAAAACCTCTAAGGGACACACAAGGGGGAAGAACTGGGTCGCATGCAGCCCATGGGCCACACATACCTGCACTAGACCAATGTAAGACAATGTAAATAATTATTATATATATATAAACAATATACATCATAAATAAACTGTACGTATATGAACGCAAGAAACAAATAAAATGTTGACACTTATATACAAAATAAATAAAAAAACTAAGAGAAAGTAAATAAAAATGACATCAGTATAAATAAAAAGTTATTGAAAGAGTGGTTCCATTGATCCAGAACAATAAACAAATCATTAATGCAGAACACAATTAATTACTCACCCTTAGACTATTCAACAATACTTTTGAAATTATAAACTGAATTGCTTCAACTCCTATTTTTTTTTTACTTTTTATCATTTTTTTTTTGTGTTGATAATGAGAAAAAATAATAAATACACATTACTGCATTTGCTACTGGAGTAAATTATAAGATTTTGTGTTATTTGTAAATGAATTTATTCAGTTTTATTTATTTTATAATTATGTAACATATCAAAAAATATTATTTTCTCACTTTTATGTACTCTCTCTTCACTATCTAGTGTGTACTTGGAATACTGGATCGTTAAAACATTTGAATCAGAAAAGTTATTCCGTAAATAGTATTTCTCTAATGATGGCTGGAATAGAAGTAGTATTAGGGATATTAGTAATACTAGTAGAAGTAGTAGTAGATCTTTCACCTGTAACATTGCAGACATTGGAATACAAAACCCACTACCCTCAATTCCCTCCTAGCAGCCATACATTTTCACTTTTTCAAATTATCCCTTTCCCAACCACAACCCAAGTCAATATTACAATTTGCAATAGTTCCTGAAATTTCTTACACCAGTATATACTAATCTGGTTTTTATTCTTTTTGTCAGCAAATAATTAGTTCTTTGAAATATTTACAAATGAAAGCAATACAAATGATACATTATTAGAATCTTCAAGCATGGTACTAGTCGTGAATAAAGTTTTATTGGTGAAAAGAAAATTAATATTTTTAATACTGAAAAAAACAGCTTACAATTTTATTTATGAAATATTTTGTTGGAGTTTAAAAATTTGTGTTGTTTTGGTAACTTTTACCATTTGATTTTATTAAATATTTCAATTATTTTTTTTTAACAGACTTTTATTTTTATCATTAATTTTTTTATTTATTTATAGCTGCACCAATAATTAAAATCATTTGCAACTTATCAATGTAATGTAACTGTACTGCTAAATGTGTAGTTTTGAACAGATTCAGGCCAACCATTCCTGAAATGTGTAGTTTCAGTCACCTCATGTTTTTATATGATTTATAAATTTTTATTGTATGAGAAGTTATTTACAGAATAAAATTTGGCAACTTCATAATTAAATTTGCTGTTATGTGAATTACCAATTTAGTCACCAAAGTAGCATACATTCTAAAATTTGAATCTCAAGGTTTTCTTTGTAAAATTATGAATTAGTATTACAATAATAAAG
The DNA here is from genome assembly GCA_010016005.3 of Zanna intricata. NCBI lineage: Eukaryota > Metazoa > Arthropoda > Insecta > Hemiptera > Fulgoridae > Zanna > Zanna intricata. The sequence goes on from JAAAKQ030296666.1 coordinate 1,792, forward strand.
CAAAAATAAAGACTTATTTTGAGTTACTTTTTATTTTTTTATCACAGAATATTTTTCCTAATATATTATTTGTTACATCTTTTATGTATGGTTGTATTTATAAAATTTAATTGTAGTATTTAATAATATAGATCTCTTGTGAATGTGTTAGGTATGGGGAACAGATGTAAAATCAGAAAGGAAAAGTTTGATTGAGTTTTCACCTGATCTAACAAAAATCCAATCAATCGCTTCAGATGAATCACACGAAATGAGAATAGCTATAAGAAAGGAAGCAGGAGGCTCAGTTACTTCTAGACAACATGTAACATTGACAGGTTAGTTTACACCCATTCAAAAATATTATTTCTATAACTTTCAGTGTGTAGTGTTACCTATTCCCTTTTTGTTGATATAACTTTATAAACAAATTTATTAACAACCTCTTTGGCATCTAAAATAATCAATGAGCATTCTTGCATTCCACTATTGGCGGTATCTTTTTCTATGACTGAGAAAAGCTAATTGAAGCATTCTTCATGTTCATCACTGAGAGCACCAAGATTGTCAAGAAAGAAATCCAGGTGTGACTCCAAGAAATGATTTTTAGTGACATATCACAGCTGTGTGCTTGTACGAGTATGTTACATAAGCTAAGAGCACAGAAGAAAATTTGTCGCCATTGTGCAAAAGAACAGCCTTTAAACTAGTTTTGAAGAATCAATGAACAGTTTCCATTCAGTAGAGTTATCTTCATGATAGCACAAATATTGTTACAGTACACTAAACTATTTTCTTTATAATATAAATCTTGAAATTCTTACTCATGATTAAGAAAGAAACACAGTTTAGGGTCAGTATTGAAAAGATTCTAGCTACCTATCAGCTTAGATCACAAAAGGTTGGATGGTTTCTTTTACAAGTTCAAATCCTGAAGTTCACAAAAAAAGGTCATCTAACCTATCTTGCATTACCAGATGAGCTTTACAGTAAGAGGGTTTTGCTATTGGAATGGGATCATCTTGCTTCTTATATCAAACTTCAGTGCCTACCTCATATTCTGATTCATTTTCTAAAATTGTGTTGGAGGATGTGATGCAGGTAAGCCCGTACCATGAGAACTGGCCTTATAGCAAATAGTAAATGGTAAATTTAGGTAGTGAATTTCAGTTATACCAATATACTATCCAATCAGCATATTAATGTGTTAATTGTATAACTCAGAAGACTGCTCTATGGTGATATGTCGGAACCTGCAGTAAATAAATCATGCATATACACCTATTGCCTTCATAATATGTACGTACCCTTAGTTAGAGATCATTTAAAATATTCATTTATTACTAAGTTATCCCTAAAAAAGTACATAAAATTTCATAAAAGCAGTACTTCAAAAATGTTACAGAGAACTGTGGGTGTTGATTTTTCAACACCCACAGAAAAACAAAAATTAAAAGACAAAAATTCTGATTGCATTTTTGAATTCAGTTTAAAAGGTTACACTAAAAATGCAACAAAACTTTCATGTGCCAAAACCTAATTATTATTGTGTTACTGATGTTTTTAATAGTAGGATGCAGTTTACTGAGTACAGAATAAACTTGATCCCCGTCCTCATGGATGAACAAGTTGATAGACAGGCCAACAGGCTTTTTTCCTGCAACAAGAATAGGATGATGGATGTGCCAGAATACAAGAGTAGATGTTTCTTGAGGCAAGAGTTCACAGCAGCCATTATGAATTTTGAGTGAGAGAAGAAGCCTAGACCAGATGGCATCCCTGTATCCATTTTAAAGTCAAATCATGCACCATGGGAGATAGTTGAAGTAGCTAACCATGGACTGGAGACTGGGACTTTCTCTCATTGTTGGGAAGAATCCAGAATAGTTTTCTTGCTAAAGAACAAACAGGTGGGTCCAGAAGCAGAATATCACCCACTCTACAACACCCCCTTTGTTAAACAATATGGGCAAAGCTGTAGAATGGATGGATGCTTGTGTCTCGAATAATGAGTGAGCTGACTATAGGTTCCGGAATTCACCAAAATCAGTTGGGTTCTGGAAAGGATATGTAACTTTGCAAACACTATTGAAAGTTTTTATCTGAGCAACTACACTAAACAGGGTACATAGAGGACGAGAGGCATGCTGTTGTTAATAACACTTGATGTTCACAATGCCTTTGGAACAGTCCCTTGGGATCATATCATTGCAGCTCTTAGATATTGCTTGGGAATTATATCATAGAGCTGCAATGATATGATACAATATAGATACTGCAATGATCTAATATATGAGCTGCAATGATATGATCCCTGCAAGGGAATAAGTGGGTATTTAAGGAAACAAATAAAATAATACCTCTACGACATGGATTGGTCAACAAAGATGTTTGAGTTTTCAAGTCTTCAGTGGTGTCCCACAGGGGTCAGTTCTGGGCCCTCTTCTTTGGATGGTTGCCTTTGATGAATTGCTTCATTTTCCCATGCTGGATGGTTTGGAGATCATTGCATGCATCAATGATCTCACGGTTCTTGTTGGTGGCAAAACTGACCATGAACTTAAGAGTGAGGGAATATCACTTTGTCAGCTGAAAACACTTTTGGATGAATGAACATGGGTTGATATTGTCAAAAAATAAATGTTCCTACATTACACTAATGAGTAAGAGACAAGTCGGGCCGATAGAACTGAAAATTGGTAAAAACCAAATACAAGCCATTAATTTTGTGAAATACTTGGAGGTCACTATAGACCACTCCTGTAAATTCAGCAACCATGTTCAATTGTCACGTGAAAAGACAGAAAAGACTCTTAAGGTTCTTAATTTGCTTATAACCTCTCAGGGAGGTCCTTGGTCTTCCAGAAGCAGAATGACAATGTCTGCTGTTACCTCTTCTATGTTATATGTGGCCCCAGTTTGGGGTTCTGCTGTGAGAGTTAAAATGAATATAAATAAACTGCAGAGTGTCCACAGGAGGACACTGTTGGTCATCATATCAGCGTATCAAACAATGTCATATGAAGCTACATGTTTTTTTTTTTTTTATTTAACCTCCAGAACCACCGTTAAGGTATATCTTCAGAGAATGATATGAATGAATTGTAGTGTGTGTGATGCTACTTGTGTTTTGACATTGGTTCCATCTATAGATCTTTAGATAAGGGAGAGAATCAACAGATTTGAAGGTACTGGCAAGACTGAGGATAGGATGAGCACACTTCACAAATATAAGCAAGATATATGGAAAATTGGCAAAAGATCATCATGGACCAGACGGTTAATCACAGGCCTAATGGCCTGGTACAACAATGGTCATGGTGAAATTAATTACTACACAGCAAAGTATTCTCAGCTCAGTGGTAGTAGTAATAATATATTATTTATATTTGAATAAAATTAATCAATTTAGAACATGTAGTACACACTTATCTCTCATTTTCAGTATAAATTTTTGAAAGAAATCTGCAAGCCATATTTAGTTGAAAATGTTGTGTGTGTGTGTGTGTGTGTGTGTGTGTGTGTGTGTGTGTTTTATTTTTTTGTGAATTTAAGAACAAGGTGGTATTATAAAATATACCTTTATACTAAATCATTTACGACTAATAAATACATTGAGAAATACAAAACATTCAACTTTTTTATTACTGTTAGTATTTTTTTTTTATTTATTGCTGCATAATTTTACTCTCATGAGATGAATGTTGTATGTTTTAGAAAAAAAAGTAAAAACAACTGAAGAGAGTGGAGAATCTGTAGAAGATATTGTAAAGAAACTAGGAAAAAAGTTAGGAATACAGTTCTTAAAACAGACATTAACTTTAAAGAAGGAGGATCTTCAGTGTCAGGATTGTCCTAGTGTAAGATTTTTCTTTAAAGTAAATATATACTATTTAACTAACAGGACAAATAATTAATGGTTTTATTAAAAATTTGTGCCAATTTTTTTTTATACTCTTCAGTTTAGTCAGGTGAAATACGTGGTGTCACCTTAAAAATTCAACTCCTGTGTCTGATTAACTCTTCAAAAGCAAACGCCTCAGAAAATTTAGTCAATATCTGTGCTGGAAATTCATCCTTTGAGCAGAACCAATTTTTTAGATGTGAGTTCTTGGAAATTGTTGCAGCATTCTTTAGTTATTTGAATTCTGTGGCCTAATATAGAATTTGTAATAATGTAATTTCTGTAATAGACTCCAAATGTATTACTGAATATTTTTTGGTTAAAAATTTATCAATGAGTTTGAAGCTTGGTACATGAGAATATGGAATGAGCATTTCTTGTATATGAAAATTGCAAAATCTGACCAGGGTTCTCCAAACCAATACCTTTAAATGAAAGAATAAGATACTCCTCTTCACCATGGGAATCAACTGTAAAAAAAAATAATTTTTATTTATAGAAATAATAATATTGATTTAATTTGATATAATGTAAACTAATAACTGTTCTATTAATTTTATTTTGTTATATATTTTTAGTTTCAAACTTTGGTGAAATATTTATACAGATTCAGTCAAAAGAACTTTTACATGTCTTTCTCATATAATTTTAGTATGGTGGATCAGATTATTTTATAAATTAGGAAAATGAAAGAACAGCCAAAAAGTTATCTGTAGCCACATTTGTTAATCACCAACATGGATCAAGGAAGTTTAAATCATCATGTAATTTGTGCTGCATATATATTTTCAGCATTTAAGTAGTAGATTCTTACTTCTTTGAAGAAAATTGTGGATAAGTAATAACTGTTAACCAATTATACTAAGTGATATTGGAGAATTTACAATTTGAAGAAATGGAAAATTATAAATTGTTGATTCAAATATGATGGACATACTGTTTGACAGAACTTGTCAGAGCTCTTCCCCCCAGGCCTCTAAACCAAACACTTTTTTACGGTGTATACCTAAAAATTGAGTCTTTCACTAGGCCTCAGACAATAAATGACCTGAAAGAGAAAATCTGCCTCAAATTAACAATATCTCACCTGGAATTTTTTATAATGTTATGGACAATTTATCTTCAAGAATGCTTTGATAGGAAGGAGGATATTCACAGCATACAATTTTTAAATCATAGGTAATAAAATCTTCCAAATTTACTCTTTCAAATTATGTAAATAATATATTATTGTAAATTAAAAACCAAACATATCATTGGTAAGTGGAAATATATTGTTTATATAAATTAAAAGCCAATTGCATTTTGAAATGTATCAATTCTTTTTGACTGATTGTATAAATATTTTTCCTGTTTAATTACTTATTAAAGTAAATAGGCTCACAAATAATTTGCCTTGAACCGATAATAATTTCCAAAAAACCCTATTTTTATTGTATATTTTTTACAGAATAGAATATATATTAGGGACTTAAAAATTATGAGAAAAATAATTTTAAAATTTTCTCCATGATTTTTTTTCTTAAAAAATATCTTTTTATAATTCACTATTACATTTAATATATACAATTGTGTTTTACACCAATTAATTCTGAATTAAAAAGATTGCATTTGTTATCTAATAAATAATCTTTGTCATGAAATGTATTTGTTCAGTATGTTTTATAAAAGACAACCAAAAAAAAAAAAGTATACAAAGCATTAGTGAGCATACAATAAAATACATGAGATTTAGCAGCTTACAATCATATTTTCTAAGAAAAAACAAACCAAATTATTTTTGTTTTTTTTTGTTTAGTTTAAATATAATTAAAAAAATTATATTTAAGTGATTAACTCATAAAGTGGATTCATAAAATAAAATAAATGTATGATGTATTTTTTATCTAACATCTAATGATAATACTTACAACTATAATAATTGTAACAATACATTTAAAAAATATTGTGAATTGGATTTACAATAGAATTAATTTTAAAACAGATGTAAGCATTATAGTGGTGACTCATCATATAGCACTGAGCCTATGTGAATACATCACACCAACCTCTATGTGTCTAATAAGCAAATGAGCTAAAATTGAGAGAATTTTTCATATGTTTAAATTTTTTACATTAAATTTCATTGAGAAGTTTTGATAAGGTATTTAAACATTAAAACCTTTTTTGTAAATTATTTCAGTTCCAAATGCCCGTTCATATCAGTTAAGCATGTTACAAGTGCAATACTTTACTTGCTTATTTTAATAAAAGTACACTACTATCAAAGCTCACAAAAATGCTAAGAGCTGTTTTTCTTATTTTTTTCTTAACGAGGTGTCAAAAATTTCTTTAAAACAGCTCCAACCTCTATAAAATTTTTCATTCATTCTTGCATTTACAAATATATTTTTATTGTCATTCAAAATAAACTTTTAAGCAAAATGTTAAATTTTTGTTGATGGAAGCAATTTGAATTTAAAATCAGTGAAATGAGTTGGTCATTCAGTCTATCAGTCATTATGTAGGGCCATACAAAAAAAAAGGAGACAAATTTGAACTTTTATAGTAATGCAAAATAAGTATTGTATTTATATTCAGATAAATACAGGTAATAATTGATTTATGTAATGCTAAATGTAGTACAAAGAAATATGTACTAAATTTTTGACAACTGCTTTATGTATTGCCAAGCTTTAATGAACTTGATCCACATGTGTTTTGGTACATGCTTATATTTTTGCTTGTATTAATAAGTATAAAACATGAGAGACATAATTCACTGTAGTATTATACTCATTTGTATTTTTATTATATTTTTCTTCCTAGAATATTTTTCCGAGTTGTATGATATGTCATTTTGTGTATGTCTGTGGGTGTGTTTTTTTGTTTGCTTTTTGTGGGCAATGTATTTTTGTAGTATCGTATAATACAAAAATAAATACCATAAGTTAAATCATCAAAAATAATTCAAGACAAAAGATTCTTATCTATTATAGCAATTCTTAGAACTAATATCAGATGAAGGAGTTTTTCTAATCATGAAAACACTGTTGTACAATTTTGCTCTCTTAAGTACAATTATAATATCTTAAAACAATACCATAATACAAAATGCATTTGCTACATTAAAATAAATTTATGATTATATTTAAGTGAATAAATGAACATATAAATAAATTACTTTACAACAATAAACAATAATGGTTAGCTATTTGCAGCTCTGGTGACCCATTGTTGTGGCTATATAATTGTAACAATGACAAAAGTAGCACTGGAAGGATATAAAAATTTATATAAAGTGACAACTAACTGATACTAATAATTAGAAAAAATTATATTCTTAAGATTTTGCTTTCTAATGCTTTTATTGCTCTTGGAATGAAAGTGCTGAAACATTTTTTATATTGAAGGAAATTAATTAAAACCATATCAGATGTGGTATTTTCACACATAACACTGGTTCATCCACATGCTTCAAACATATTTGATGAAATGCTTTTCTTAAAAACTAAATTTTTGCATTTAAAACAAACAGAAAATAAAGTTGGTTTCTAGTATTCTTTGTGAATACAATTTTATTTTTCTATATAATTATATTACTTTTATAAGTTTTAAAATGGATTGTTGTTATATTTTGGTAGTTCCATTATTTAATTATTATACTTATTTTTATTCGTATTATCACTGACAAAATATTTATATCATTGGCTTACATGAAAAATAGTATTTTTATTAAAATAAAATAACATACTTACTTCTTTTCTGCTCTAAACTGACTTTATTATTTAATTTAGAACCAAGTAAGATAATGAACACAACTAATTGTATAGCTGTGCATGCTGCATGCGAGAGAGATAGATTGATAGAATGGGTGGAACAGTTAGATAATCATTCCTTTACAAAAACATCTCGTACAGCTCCATACGCTTTCATAGTATCTAGTACATTTCAGAGTTGTCAGGATAGTTAATAGTATGGTAAACCAGCCATCTACCAATGTCCACAGCAATACACCACTCACTATAATGTTCATATGTAACTCATTTACATTTATGTATCATGATTTTTCTCTTTTGACTATATTTTTACTTTACATCATCACAAATTTTACATTTGGAACAAGTAGATCGTCCAGCTACAACTTGAAAGGGTGTGCATATATATCTGGAGTTTTTACACCCAAAATGTAAATAATATTGTTAAAAGTAGCTTGTCAGAACATTCTCAGTTTTTTATTATTAATATATAAATGTAAATAATTATAAATTATCTATTATATAATTTATTAATAGATAGGAAAATTTTTTTTGTAGCTCAATTTTTTATAACTCTTCTAGATTCTTTTCTCTCTATTTATTTTCAGTTTTATAAAGCAGTTAAAGAAAACAGAGAATTTTTAGATAGTGATCATCTTGGTACAATCAAATCTGCTGCTGCTTTTGTTCGACTGCTATCAATTGCCAGAGAAGCAAAGAAAGAAGAAATTCACAAAGTTCTAAAAAGTTCAAAAAATAAACACATACTGTAAGTTTATTTATTAGTTTTCTTATTTTTTTTTTAATGTGAAACCTA
>JAAAKQ030296688.1:0-10228 GCA_010016005.3 Zanna intricata
GAGGAGTACTAGCACACTATACTTTTCCATTTTTTCATACCTTTACTTATTTTTTTATCAAGACTTGTGTTTCTTCTCCTCTGAATTTATTGTAAACTACTTTTTTCAAATGAGCAACAGATTGTTTTAAAGAATATTCACAGTTACAAAAAAATAAAAACCTGAATAAGTTAAAATAAACTTAAACGTATAAATAAATAAATAAATTTTTAAAATGTGTAAAACACTGATGTCTAATTCTTTTCAATTCTGAAATTTTGATTTATATAAGTTGACACCAGATTATAAAAGTATGTTTAGGATAGTTGTTTAGTTTTAATTCTGTGCTGACTTCAAAATGTTGAAATTTAAAGAAGAATTGAAAACATATTATTTTGTTAGTTTTTAATATGTTTTATGTTCACCTTATTATTTTAAAGAAATATATATTTAAAATTATTAACATAAAAATGCATAATAAAACATCTACCTCTTAAACTAATGACTATATTCAAATTTCTGATGATATTCCTAATTAAAATAATGTTATTTTTCAGATAAGAATATAAACATAATTACTTCAAAATACAGTCTGAGAAAATAAAATTATACTTACAATTAAGAAACATGCTCCAATCATCACAGCTTTCATCCTCACATCCAAATCCATAGGAAAAGTAATCCCAAAATAATCAGCATCAGTGAACATTTCTCTCAGCAGGCCAGCCCACTGTTTTGATATTTTACCAACAACCTGACTTGAATCTTTTGATAATATCTATACAAAGGAAAGGTAACATTTAAAAACATTTCTAAAAAATTCTTTTGAAAACTGAAATGAAAAAAAGGAAACTAATAAATACATATATTAGATTTATACAAATTTTCATTAAGAAATGAGATTGATGACACGATAGGTGAAAAACACTATTTCATGGATAAAATCACATGGGGACTAGCCGATCTAAAAGTTAACTTGTTGCAATACCAACGGGTTAGACTATAATACTCTTTGTGGAATAATAAAAAATGAGGAACTTAAAAAAAATTATATAATTAAGAAATTTGCATGTGTAACAAGTATAAAATAAAGGCCACTGTAACACACTGTCACACTGTTATATCCCAGTGAAGGATTACAAATTAAGTTGTAAAAGAAATTAATGTCAGAAAATAATAATAATAATAATAGATACTATAAAAAACAATCTATTTTGTAGACAAATTGAAACAATGGAAAACAACAAAACAGATATTATTAAAGCAGCTTTCATAACAAATAAGTGCATGAGAGAAGATAAGATTAAGGATTAATCTTATATTACTAACCAAATTAAATTAATTTTAATGAAATTGAAATTAACAGGAATCAAGATGAAAAAAAAAACAACAATTATTAAGCTTTTCCAATAGTAATAAAAAAAAAAATCCAAAAACTGTTGGTTCCTCTATGAAATGACTGCAGAGAAAAGTATAAATATATAATATCCTAATCAAATTTAATATAGCATATACTTTGATCTTGAACAATGCAAAACTGAAACCATTATATAAAACAGTAGTCACAGATTAAAAAAAAATTACATACACTTTTTGTGTTAAATAATTAGAGATTTATTTATTGTTAATACTTTTTACTTACCAGTGTAGAAAAATAATAATGTATTCCTAAATTACTATACTTTTTTCAATTTTAAATAAAAAATACAGTTATTTATATTTATTATATTTCCATCCTAAATTATATATATATTATCTGTATGTAAATACCAAAAAATAATGGATGACTGACAGTGTAAATCAACCAACCCAATGGCTTAATTATATTATTAAAGTGAATAAAATAATAATTAAATCATGTACAATATGTATTAATTTAATCAAATAAATTTGATAAGTTAAGAAGTTAAATATGATGTAAATAACACAGCAGTAGCATCAGATGAAGTTCCAAACTAAGTAAGCTTAAAAGGAAGTAAATGAGGAAGGTGGATTGGGTTCTTAGTGGCAGATAATATGAATACGTTGATACAGAGTAATGGAATATTATAGATTATGATACGCAGAAGATATGAGACTTGGCTGATAGATTCTGCACACATATATGAGGTGTTACCCAAAAGTTCGGGGAATTTTACCACAAAAATAAAATAGCTTACCATCACTTTTAATTTCTACTATCTCCTTCAAAGTAGTTCCCTTGGGCATTGATACAGCGATCCCAGCGTTTTTCCCATGATTCCATGCATCGCTGGAAGTATGCAGGTAAAAGTGTTCGAAGTACGTTCTGCATTTCTTCCTCAATCTCCTCAATTGTGTTAAAACAACGGCCTTTCAATTGAAATTTTATTTTTGAAAAGAGAAAAAAGTCACACGGGGCAAGGTCAGGTGAAGAGGATGGGTGGGGAATCACTACCATCTTTTTGGAAGCCAAGAAAGCGATTTTGTTTTTGGTCGCTGTTCAACAGTCTCGATACGAATTTTGCAGTAATGTGTCTCATGTTCAAATTGTCTGACAAGATGCGTTGCACGGACCAATATGACATTTGTACGATTGCGTAAACATCATGGATTGTTTGTCTATGATCTGCAACAATAGACGCTCGCATTTTCATGATGTTTTCAGGTGTTGCACTTGTTGATGGTCTTCCTGAACGCTCATCGTCATCGACTGTTGTTCGTCCATCTTTGAATCGTTTGTACCACAAAAAAGTTTTACTTTTACTCATAGCATTGTCACCAAATTCTTCCACAAGCATGCGATGGATTTCTGCACCTGTTTTTTTAAGCATGAAGCAAAATTTGATGCAGGTTCTTTGCTCATTAAAATCTGCCATTTAGAACTTTGCCAGAGCAGTAAATCACAACGTTACACAACCACACGAAAGTCAACAATGCAGCCTCTCACCATACCAGCTTTTGGAACACTGATTCACAAAGAGTACTGTTAGCCACATGTAATGGCAGCAGGTTGTACAAGCAATGGTTTGCTCGCGAAATTCAAATTCCCCGAACTTTTGGGTAGCATCTCATATGTGTAGCATAGGAATGAAAAGAAATATTGGAATGAAATAAAAAAATGAATAAAAGTAAAATACCTTAGCAACATAATGCAATATTTATTTTTTAATATAATCCTTGTTTACACTGATACATTTTTCCCAATGCATGACAAGTTTTTGCATTCGGTCACTAAAAAAATTTGGGCGGTATTTCTCGGATCCCAAGTGGCCACAGCTTCCTTCACCTAACTGTCTGTAATAAAATTATTATCTCTGAGATTTCTCTTGAGATGAGGGAAGAAGTGGAAGTTGTAAGGAGCCAAATCTGGCAAGTAAGACGGATGCAAAATAGGCTCAAACTTTAGCTTGTGGAGAGCCATCAGAGAGTTTGCATGGTACCAGTCATGCACAGAATTTAACAGTAACCCAATTGCTTGATAATATGGGCTACTCATTCTTTAGATATGCCTAACTGAATAGCGACACAATCCTGGCTGATTTTCCAATCACTTTGAAGCAAATCGTCCATCTCCTTTCGATGTTTCTCGTCAGTCACAGAAACTGGTTTTCTGCAGTGTCCTCAGTTGTTGTTTTACCAGCTTCACATTGCAAAATTCAAACAACCATCTATTCACAATACTTTTGTCAACAGTTACACTACCATAAACTGCTTTTCAACTATAAAAATGTATTGCGTAGAAGTCACATTCTGTGACCGTTTTAACTGTGTTGACTTACTGGCCGTACTCAAATCCACTTTAACTACTACTAAAAATAAACCGGTAAACGTATTTCAACACATTATCACAAATTTATAGAGGGGAAATTTAACTGTCATGAGATGCCATGCCCTACTCACTAGTACCGTTTGTCTCCATGTCGCATGCTAGTGTGTATAATTTATCAGCTTAGCCTCATATGTCAAGTACAAAACTAATTAATGTAAAACAAGAGGTTAGAAGAACTTGTAAAGCAGAGTAAGTGGAAACTGATATGCAAAATGATCTGTGGTGCATTACTTAAAACAGCCTAGTGTAATACACTATTATAATGTCCTAAAACAACTTTAAAAGAGAGAGAATAAATTGTGAAGGAAATAATTTCTCTGGGAACACAAATAAAGTTTCACATTTTATAAAATTTATGTAAATGGAAGTAGTATGTAGTATGATAATAGTAAGTAGTACTTGTGGTCCAATAAATATACCTTCCTTTCTGTTAACATATTTTATAATTAGGGAACTTGTTTTTTAGAAAGTGAAATCAAGTCCCACACGACTTACAAAAATCTTAACAAAATTTTTCATTAAACCTGCTTACTGTGTAGTGTCAGAAGTTAAACTTTTACAAGTTTTAGTACTGCTATACTCACAACATTCTTCTTTCATACAGCCAATCTTTCTCTTTTGTAACATAATGTTTCCTCTCCCATTCTCACAAAACAAAATTTAATATAATCAAGTTGTAAACCAAGTAATACAGCTACCACTTTCAGGTCTCCACAAATGTTTCTCGTACTCAATCATATCCAACATAACTTTCATGTTTTCAAAAAAAAGTGTGAAAGTTCCTTCATGTAAGCTGCACAAGCTGAAGGGATAGATGAAATATTATTTCCAACATGAAGGCCTATTTTAAATTATGCTTTGAGGAGTCTATAAAAAGATGGCATTTATCACAATGTTGCATCTTTCTAGTAAAGACCAACATCATTACAGTAAAATAAGTCCTCATTCTAAGAGAAGAAACTTCAAATTCACACAGCCTATCACGAAGAGCACTTTTTTTATTTTGTAATACAAAATTCCATCCTCTCAGTCGTAATGTAAGAATCTCTGCTTGATTCTTGAGATAAATTTAGATTATAAACAAGATCATTTAATTCTGACTGATTAATTAAGAGTAGTTCATTATTTCTATTTTCCAAAGCATTATGATCCCTCTTTTTTTCATCATCTGATAAATCTGCACAACCTTCAACATCAACAGCTTCATCTTTGACTAATTCCATGTTTTTGGTGAGACTGGAATTGCAAACTGTGGACTGTGAGGCACTGGTCTTATACCAGCAGGAATATCAGGATTTTTAACAGATGTCAACGTTATCCCTGATATCTTTGTTATATACAAATAGAAGCCTGTGAAGTGATCCTTCAGTTTTCTCCAAACCACTGGAATTGTAAATATCATGTGATGAGATCCATTCAATAGCGTTAAAGTAAATTACAGAAAATATGAGCTCTGTCCTGACCAATAACTTTTCATTCAAAATACAATGAACATATGATTGATTCTTTTATCAGTGGAGTTATATTTCTCCTCCGAGACTAAATGTAGTTCAGATTTTTCTTAGTCAGCATGATATATTGTTTATTTTTTACAGTATTAAATCCAGCACTGAGTAACCAAAACAAAATTCATATATGTTACGCAATGTTGTGACTGGTGACATAATTACATTTAGAAAAATACGACGTGAATTATAAGTGTATTATCAATTATTCTGTAACTAATAATACTTATTTTTATGATTTATCTATCAACTAAAATGAATTATATTTTATTTTGCAACTTAAGTACTGCAATAAATAGAATATTGTACTTGCATTGTTCATGCATGTACACTTGCTAGAGAATAGGTAAGGCAATACAAAAAATCTGAGTTTGACTTTATACCCTGAATCAGCGCCCAAAAAAATACATAAGATTCAGCAAAATATTGACCATGTAATAAAATCATTGTTGATCAATGTTAAATGTAAAATTTTATCTGATATTTATTAAATTAATTTAAATTTAACAGAAATCTTAAAGTACTATCATCTTTTTAACAATTAACAGAAAGCTACTCAGCATATTAATTAATAACAGAAAAATAACTGCATAAACCAACTGTCTAACTGTATTAACCGATCAGTCTTGACAGAGGCCGTTAACACGAGATCTATTGAAGTTGGGTTGAACAGAGTTGGAAAATTACAAATGTATAACAAGAAAAATATTTTAATTAACCAAAACATAACTTGCACTGAATTTTTTATCTAAACATATAGTCATTTAATATGCCTAGGCCATTTCTGAAGAATCCTGTACCAGCAGAAATATTTATCAGTTCTCTCTCTCTCTATATATATATATATATATATATTTGTTGAACTAAAAATCTTTTTTAAAATCTAATTTTCAAAGGACCCTAATTTCTAAATGTAATTTTTCTGAAATTGGATGTTTGCCTAAGATCCACACACCAATATAACTTTTAATATAACAATAAATAAAGTGATTTTTATCTTCTTGCTGAGAACTAAATCTTCATTAAACAAGGTGTCAACTAAAATCTATCATGGAAATTTCACACTTTCCACAATAATTATTCAGAAAAATTATCATATTTAAAATTTAAAAGCTATACTTTTATTTTATGGGCTAAAATAAAAATCTTTTTGAATGATAAATTTTTTGTTGTTATTACACTAAAAATCTCACATAAAAAACATCAAACACAAATTCTTACTATAGGACATACTCAAATGAAGTTAACTCTTTCCATTCTCTGACTAAAAAAAAAAAAACAAAAGGCACATTAGGAATGTCCTATAATTACATCATGGAACTGGTAACAGCTCATTGACTTTTGCTCTCAAAACATTCATGTGCACAACATGGAATTATATGACTTTAAAAATCTGAAATTGGCACATCAGAACACACACCATTTTGCAATTGAACGAACTTGAAGAAATCCAAGTTCAATTGTTGAGATCTGCCCACGTGGAAGTTAGGCAAATTAGCAGTGGTATAAAAAAAAGCACAAAAAAGAAAAAACTGTGGTCTGAAAACCAGAAACTTAAAAAAAATTGTAAGTAACATGTTGAACCCAATTCTGACAGCAAAATATAATAATCTTTTGAGTTCATTACCATTGGAACTGACCGGGTATCACAAGTTCTTCAGAAGCCTTTACATGTGCCCAAGAAATTGAATTTTCAGATAGTGATGAAAATAATTAGTAGAATTATTTTTGATATTAGCAAACTTAGATTGGACTTTTAGTATTATTTTTTTATTATTTTTGTGATGTTTATTTTAATGAATATTTTTTTCTTGCAAACATCATTTTGATTTTGTCTGAAATAGTATTGTATATTGCTAATAATGTAATGAGGGAAAAAATAATGATACTACTTTTCAAATTGTGAGTTATTTTTTTATTATTTTTAACTTTATTTTATTTATTTTGACTGTTTTCATTTTTTTCTTTTGGAATATGCAAGACTATTTTTAAATACTTTATTATTATTACTGCAATGTTTATTTTTCGTAATAATTTGCCTGATTAGAATAATTTTGTTAATTCTATAGAAAATATAGGCTATTTTGTTTAATAATCTGTCAATTTTATAATACAGTTTTAAATGTAATAATTCTATTTTTTTTAAAACATATCTAACTCAATTCCCATTTTGCAATTAGAATGATCTTACTCCACTAAACTAGTCAGGCAATAAAGTTTTCCTTATTTTTATCATGCAAACTAGTACCATGCCAGAAATTAGCCAGTATGAAATGACATTCCACAAAAAACAATTACAGGATGTACCAATTTAATCTATTATGACTTATCATAGTCTCCAATAAACAGCTGGCAGTGGTATTTTCATAATTCTGCCTATTAACTGTTTGAGATGATTCAAACAATAGATAAAAAAGTAACTCAGTATGAAGTAATCTGTAACTCCCCCAAAAATGTATCAGGTTATTCAGTCTGGCCACCCTTAAAACATTACTGAAACTGTCTGGCTATGTTAAAGGGATATCTCTAAAGTAAAGACTGCTGGGAAATTTCTCTCCTTAAGTTTAGTGAACTTGAACCATTCATGGCTATTCTAGTAATGTACAAACTGCATTGTTCTCTTTGTAAGTTGTCATGCTGCAGTATCTTTATACTACAGCATTAACATAATAACATGTGAGTTATTATGTTATAAAATGAATAGAAAATCAATATTGCAGCCAACTGTGAAATATGTAGTCATACTTTTTTAACCATCAAAATTTCAATTTAAGATCACCCACCATATAGTCTGGACTTGGCTCATTCTGATTACAATTTTTTGGGAAATTGAAAGAATTTTTGAGCGATAAGCAATTTGTAGATGATGATGAACTTAAAAAATTCTGTTAATCAGTGGCTAAATGAACTAGAGGCAGAAGAATATGACGAAAGTATACTGAAGCTGATGTTTCACTACAATAAATGTCAATTCATGTGGCAATTATATAGAGCAGTAGTGTAAGATACGAGGTGTGTGAGAAAAGTAATAAGATGGTAACACTGCGAGTGATCTGGCAACACTGTCTACTAGTCTGTGCCAAACCAGTTTCTTTATCCCTTCTACATGCTCAGTACGAGTTTCAACCCCGTTCAGCCAACACATTATTTTTGACAGTGCCATCAGTGAAGTTGTGTTCTTGTTGTGTGTTATGAAAATGGAGCATCGGAATTCAGAGCAACATTGTGTAATCAGGTTTTTTGTTAAACTTCGGTAATCTGGGTATGTGAACTTTGAAAAGTTGAAGCAGGCCTAAGGGGAACATTGCTTATCAAGAGCACAAGTTTTCCACTGGCACAATTCATTTTTGGAAGGCTAAGAATACGTTGAGCATGTGAGGGTTCTTGTGAGATCTGACTGTCATTTAACAATAAGGATGATGAGTAAACAGTTAAATTTAAACACTTTCACTTACATAAAATTTTGACAGATGATTTGGATATGCAAAATGTTTGTGCGAAATTGGTGACGAAAAACCTCACAACGGAACAGAACGTATGTGTTGATCTTCTTGAGAGGATTGACAATGACCAAGAATTCTTCAATCATGTGATCACAGGTGACGATCTGTACAATCCTGAAACAAAGTGGCAAAGCGAAGAATGGCACACTCTGTCATCTCCTTGACTGAAAAAATGTTGAATAAGCAACTCAAAGATGAAAACCATGCTGATTCGATTTTTTGACAGTAGAGGGTATCATGCATAAAGAATTTGTTCCTCCAGGACAAACTGTCAACCAATTGTTATACAAATATGTCCTTGAAAGGCTCAGGAAAAGAGTGATTCTCGTGAGACCAGACCTTGCAGACAAGTGAATGCTTCCCCGTGTCACATGGCCATTTCCATCAGGGAAATCTTTACCTCAAAATGCATTCCTACGGTTCCTCAACCCCCTATTCACCTGATTTGATTCTTTGTAACTTTTTTCTTTTCCCAAAATTGAAACATGTCTTTAAAGGATGTCATTTTGGAACATTCAAAAGACTGACCAACCAGTTAAAGGTCCTACCAGTTCAAGCCTTCCAGCACTGCTACCAGGAGTGGGAACAATGACTCCCCCGGTGTATAGCTGCCCAAGGGAACTACTTTGACGGTGATATTATTATTGTTTGAAAAAAATAAAAACTTTGGCAAGTAAAAAATCAGTCTCATTACTTTCTCACACACCTTGTATGTAGTTTAAGAGAAATAAAAAATATTTATTAACGTTTTCAGAATATTTTTTTAAGAGAACCTATCATATTTTTGCATTTAAGGAGACTTACAACTTTTTGAAAAATTATTCAGCCAACATAAATTAAGAAAAAAAAAATTACCCCTTTGCGCTCTTTCGGCTGCAGTGCAAGCCAAAATGATTTCCCTGTGCACTCTCCGCATTTTAGAGGTTGCTGTCCTGACAGCTCTCTTCTCCTGCATGCAGGCCGCAATTACTTATGTCATTAACTCTCTGTACATTGTGACACTGTTGTGCCTAACAGCTCTGATTTATTTATGCACAACTGATATTAAATGTCCATTAAAATGTACAAGTTACTTTAATCATCATTTATTGTATTAATTGTAATTAATGATCATGTTTTAACTTAGTATTTCTATTTTAATTCCATAAAAAAATTACTCCACAGCTATATTGTATGTTACCATTATGAAAATGAGGAATAAAAGCTGCCTAAAACAAGGCATGGAATGAAAATTGGACATATATGTGTTACAAAAAAAATTGTTAAATGTCAGGGTGATTAAGAAACATTTTCATAACAATGACTTTTATCATGGTACTACGGTATATAAAAATATTTTAATTATTTTTTTTTTTGTCTTCAGTCATTTGACTGGTTTGATGCAGTTCTCCAAGAATACTTATCCAGTGCCAGTCGTTTCAATTCGTTATACCTCCTACATCCTACATTGC
>JAAAKQ030296721.1:0-10227 GCA_010016005.3 Zanna intricata
TGTGTGTGTGTGTGTGTGTGTGTGTGTGTGTGTGTGTGTGTGTGTGTGTGTGTGTGTGTGTGTGTGTGTGTGCAGGAATATATATATATTGTATTAAACAAATTTTTTTTCATTTACTAAATATTTTAGAATGTCATGTTTGAATTTCTTTCTTATTTTTTAAGCTACTACTTTACTAAATAATAAATTCCAAAGAAAAATCTTTGTTAAAGATATTTTATATCCTTAGGTATTGAACAAATGTTTCCTTACAGCCTTGATATTTTCTGTTCGATAGTAAATGAGCAAAAAAAATAAAAAATAAAATAGCGTTATACTTTCGTGAATTCGATGCGCATACTTGTTTTTAAACACGTGCATGTATGTTCGTGATGTAGTTCTGTCTCTATATAACTGTATAAGTAATGTAGTTATAAATCCAGTATACTATATTCAGACAGTCAGGCATCGTCATCTGTTGCAAAAATAGCGTCGTTCCTTAGACTTGTCGAGTTTGTATCCGCATCCCCCTACGTTAATAATTAGCACAAACTCACAGAATATATATATATATATTTCTAGACAAACAAATCTATTTTTATAAATACCGTGACATTGTTTCATAGTAGTTTATTTTTACCCATGAACTTAATATCTAGCGTTTTAAGTAATTTTTAATAACTGTTTTAAAACATTAACAGATATGTATTTTTAGGTAAATATTATTTCATTTCTGGTTACCAAACCTAAACTAATCTTTTTGGAAAATCGAGAAATTGATGTACTATTAATTGGGTAATAATTATGTTAAGATAATTTTAATAACATAAACGAAAAAATTACTGTTTAAAATGATTTAAATAATACATTATTATTTAAATTTATTTATACTCCACAAGATAAAAAGAAATAATCGATTGGCAGTTTGTAAATATCTTGATACATCAGATTTAAAATGAAAAATTTTATATCTATAAGATGAAATATGTAATAATAAAAATTTAAAAGAAATTAAGAGAGTGCCAAAGAGGATTTAGACCTTGGAGAAGCAATTCATAACAAATAATCACTCTTAAAATTTTAATTGATGCACAGAAAATAAAACAGCGGCAGTTGATAATATCGTTTGTAGATTTCCAAAAAGCATATCCATAGACTCTCAATGCTAAAAGTCCTGAGAAATTTAGGCCTCCATCCAAAACTAATAGAAATGATTGAATTAACATTAACAGACACATATTCAAAAGTTAAATTTAGAGGAGAAATCTCAGAAACATTCAAAATTAAAACTGGGTTAAGACAGAGTGACGGATTATCCCCACTTCTTTTTAACTGCGCTTTAGAATATATAATGAGAGAATGGTTTAAAATAAACCCCCCAGATGTATCAATAAAAGCCAGAAAATCAGAAGATACAATTAAAGTTAACTGCCTAGATTTTGCAGACGATCTAGCCTTTTTAGCAAATAGTATAGCTGAAACCAGAGTCCGATTAACCTCACTAGAGGACATAGCTGAGAAAATAGGATTAAAAATATCTTATGAGAAAACAAAAATAATGGCCATTGATCCCCTGGTACTAAACCACATAATTATAAATGGAAAAAAGTGGAACTAGTAAAATAATTTAGATATCTTGGTAGAACCATTACCCACAACTTTAACGAAAAACCAAATTGGAAAGTAAGAGCAAGTAAACTCGCATTCACACAAAATAACGCTAAAAAAACTTATAACAAGAAATGCCTCTCAATAAACACTAAACTAAGCATTATAAAAATGTAATAAGATACATTATAAAATGTAATAATGTAATGTAATAAGCATTATAATAAATGTAATTTCATATGGGAGTGAAACACTTTTTAAATTAAGCTCAAACACCACTTTTTCAGGAGAAATTCAAAAGATTGAAAGAAGGATCTAAAGAACATGCATAAATAAAAAACACCAAACGGTAAATGGAGAATGGAAACGTTTACCAAATAAAGAAGTTCACAAAGAAATAAAACCAGCAGTAGATTATTTCAGGAAGAGGAGAATATCCTTTTTTTGGAGATTTGATTAGAACCAACCTTAATAGATTAATAAGAAGAATAATAGAAAAAACATGGCAGATGAAAAGAACACCATCAAGAATCACTGAAATTAAAAAAGATATCGATGAACTTGGAATTACAATAGAAGATTAAGAATAAAAAATCATAACCTAAGCATACTTAAAGATAAAAATACAAGGTTTGGAGTTACAATAAAGAAAACATCACAAGTGGTTTGTTTAGATGAACTCATGAGAGCTAGATCTGAAAGGATTAAAAAATACTGGGAAAAAATGAAGAAGAAAAATGAAAAGAAAAGACAGACCGAAACTGGCTAAAGTGGTCCACTGTGTCCTCAAAATCACAAAAAAAAAAAATTTGATGTGGACACCACATGAGTTTCTTGTACGAAAATCCAAAAATAATACGATTCTAATTCAATTAACATTAAATAATCAGATGTTTCGCCAGATCTATTACATATACTCATTTGTAATAATACCTATTAAATTTTATATACATATTTTTAAAAGTCTATAAAATTTTATATCACTAATAAGTTCTGATTTGTCTTTTTTTTTATTGTTATTATTGAATTATTTAAAAATTTTTTTTATAATCACGGGTTAATATATGTATGTGTATAATCACGTGTTATATTTGTAAATATATGTATGTATGTAAATCTGGTGTATTCTTGTATTGTCTAAGGTCGACCATTCCTGAGATGCGTGAGGTTAATTGAAACTCAACCACCAAAGAAATGGTACCCCGGATTGGAGTACTCCGATGAAGCATTCCAGCCCCTCTTAGGTTTGAGAGGTCGTGAGCGAGTGGGGGAGGGCACGCGCGAATTTTTAATGCGCATGCCGCCCCTTTAAGATTAGGCTAATAGGACGGGACGGGTAGCTTCCTGGTGGAGGGACGTGTCGGCTCACCACAAGCGGGGAGTCGTCACACCTCAATGATCCCAGGTGGACCCTGAAGAGGGCTCCGCTGCAAAAGTCCAAGCGGGAGGGCAAAAGGATAGGTGTAATCTGCTGCCACGACTTCCAGGGCTGATTGATGAGATGCCGAAAGGCGGTTCCAGTCGCCTCTGGGAAACGGTGAGGGAGGTTTAGTCGGTAGGGATGGAAGCAACACTGTAGATGGTTACCACGACTCCATGTCCTTGTGCCCACAGCTCTATGCTAAGTCAGGACGTCTAGCGTCCTGGTTTCGAGCTCGACACATCCTGCAGGGCGTGCATAAACGCATTCATACCCTCATCGGTTAAAAAAAAAAACACCAAAGAACCCCGATATCCAAGATAGTAAGATAGTATTCAAATCCTTATAAAAGTGACTGCCTTTATGAAGTGACTGCCTTTGAACCTTAGAACTCTGGACTTCGAAATTAGCTGATTTGCAATGACGAGTTCACCAGTAGACCAACCCAGTAAATAAATCGCATTAAACTAATAGTTTTAAAAACTTGAAAATTGTTTGATATAGATATATCTAATTGCAAAACGACTAGGTGGAAAAATAAAAAATACAAATTATTAAATTTTTTTTATTTCTTTGTTAAACCGAGAACTTCTTTCCGAACAGCTCTTGTACTGTGTTTTAATTTACCGTTCAGAATAACATATTTATAATATTTATTATCCTTTTCTATTACATTACACTCTTAGCTTTAAAAGTAAAAAAAAAAAAAAAAAAAACACGTTAAATTACCTTGTAGATAGTCCTGTGTTCATGTTCAAATATTGTTTTAGATTTTTTCTGTAACTGCTATTCCCTATACTCATTATAGGTTTTTAAACACTAAATATATTAAAATAAATACTCTTAATAATAATAAAAAAAGAAAAGAAAAGTTAAACATTTTATTGTAAATCGTCTACAATTTTTGTATTTTCAAGTATTAATAATTGCCGGACTCCGTGGCGCGAGTGGTAAGAGTCTCGGCCTTTCATCCAGAGGTCCCGGGTTCGAATGCCAATCAGACATGGCATTTTTCACACACGCTTCAATTCATTAATCTTATTCTCTGAAGATATACCTTAACGGTGGTTCCAGAATTAAACAAAAATAGCAACATTTCTTTGATTATTACCCAACTTTGACATTGTTAAAATTTATTTTTATATTGATTGTTGTTTTACATTAAATAATCTCTTCTTCTTTTTTTTTTTTATTTAGAATTTGTAGAAACTCTTTTGTTAAATACTTATTTTTTTTTTTATTTCGAGTAATATATTAATCTGTTATATTTTATTTCATTTAAACTTAATTTATTTGTATTTTTACCGTAATATCTTTTAATCAAAGTTGTTTAATAATAAACACTGCTAGTAACAAAGACATAACAAAAATGTTAATTATTATTTTCATTCTAATATTTGTAATATAAAATTACATAGTATAATTATTTATTGTAGGTAAATAACTTAGTGTATATGTAATCATTTTCTATTTAATGCTTACTAAATTGATTACTTTCACGTGTGGGCCGAACCTGAAAATGAAGTGATGCAATTCATTACATTATTATTCATGTAAATAGTAGGTTATTATTTCATGTAACTCTATTACATATAGTTATGATGAATGATCTTTTTTTCTAACAGTTGTCATCATTATTATTATTATCATCGTCATCGGTTGAATGAATCGTCAAAGTTATCGTAGAAAAGCTATAGCAACTGATTTGTGATATTACAGGTTCCTAAATCAAATCCAATTTTGTACTTTACTATTAAAGTACAAAAGGTTTCGTAACTTGTTAAAAATGTTATTTAACTAAAACTATTCTAATTATGATAATATATTAACACGTTATTATTTATTATTTTCGGTTAACACATAGAATAAGGCACCAACCTAATAAACAGATTACTAGTTGGTTTAATCTCGTCACATCCTTTTATCTTGTCGCAACTTCGCCCGCGCTATATAGTTACTTGCTTTTCCCGTTATGGTCTTTTTTTTTTTTTAATTTTTTATTTTTTAGTCAAGTAATCGGAGGTAGGTGCAGCCACTCGCATCAAACGTACAATAACAGTGCCAGTGACTATATTGGTTGATCCTCCACACTATACCGTTGCACTCCTTAAAAAATCGGAATTAAAAAAACACTCTAAAATGATTTTTAAATATTTATCTGAAGAGTAATTTACTATCCTAAATCTACTCAATATCTTTTTTAGTATAGTCAGAATTGGGAAAAATTGTTCAAATTTTTTTTTTTTAAGTTTTTTATATCCCCTTTCAAGGTCCAATTTCAAAAATCTATAAATTGGTTTATTCACACGAAGATTATCACAAAATATTATTGATATCTTCATTTTTTTACTGTGAAATTTTAAAAAAATAGTCGGGTTTCAAAAAAAAAAAAAAAAAATTAAAAAATGCATTTTATCCCGTTAAACTCGGAATTTCAAAATATATAGAAATTGATTTTTAAATATTCACATGAAAATTTTGACGCATCAAAAAAAATATTCAAGTGATATCTTCATTTGTTAATGAGAAATGAAAAATATAGTAAATTTCATTGTTACTTAATTTTACCCCTTTAAATTAGGAATTTCAAAAAATCATTTCTTAGTGTGAGCTCACACTTTAAAAAGAACATATACATACAAATTTTCATCAATTTATCTTCAATTGTTTTTGCTTGGCGTTGATTATGAATCGCTCACAAATGTTATTTTCTTCAATTTCTATAAGACCTCTATTGAAAAATATCTTGGAAGTGGCTCGCCATAAAAAAAGGAGCATGAGAGCGTCTCGCCGCTTAGCGGCCTGAATGTAATTCCAGAATCGTAACAGATTATTTATTATTTACACGTTCTGATAAATACTTTTTAACTCCAATATAGCCCATAACACTGCAGAATATACAATGAAGCTACTGTTAAAATTTGGCAGCCTTTAGTTTACCGGTTCTTGAGATTTTTTTAACATACAATCAAACGTTCCTCTTTATATAATAGACTGGATTTAAGTACTCCATTTTACTATTTATTTTTATTTTAGAGGTTAAAATAAAGATACTACTTCAGGAATAATAAGGTTGTGAGGAGATAAAATCAACTAGTAATCTGTTTATTAGACTGGCTCCTTATTCTATGAAGGTCTTAACTGAAAATAATAAATAATAACGTGTTAACGTATTATCATAATTAAAATAGTTTTAGTTAGATAAAATTTTTAACATGTACGAAACCTTTTGTACTTAAACTATTTGAAAAGGGTGTTGCGTTAAGATATATCAGAAAATGTAGTTTTCCAACGAAAATTGAAAAATAGTCTAAAAAAATTAATTTTATAAATTAGAATTGCTAAAATTAGGTACATACGAATGCTTATCATAAATATAACTGAAGTATGAAGTACGTACGTATATAACTCTGCCAAAAGGTTCAAATACATAATACTGAAATACTAGTTTTTCAGCTATTTCATTGTGTGTGTGTGCGTGTGCGTGTGCGTGTGAAAATAGTCTTAACAATTTTCATTTATTAATTTAAAATATAGAAATCATCAAAAAGAAAAAAGAAAACAAACAATAAAACCAGAATTTGACTTACCAACATTATGCGTTAATCAACCTACTTAATTAAAATGAAAACTAATATTTCGGTTTTTCTGATATTGTCCGATGTTGTTATTAGAGACTGCCTAGTGCAGACAAATATTTTTAAGCAAATTACTTACTTTACAATTCGTATGTACTGGTATCGTTTGGTACGACACCTTAACACAATATTTTAAGACAAGGCTAAACTATATTTTCTACGTGATTTAAACTTCCTGAAGGTGTTTGGCAAAATTCCATCATTTACTTAACAAGAAAGGAACAAGTTGTATCGACGCCTGCAATAATTAAATGAATTAATAAATTTTGGTCGAGTTCATTTAAATTCAAATCCTGTTATTTTGATCTGTATTGCTTGAAAAATATACGTAAATTTTTATCTGCAGTTGAATGTGTATCCATCCACTCATTTATCAACTCATCTATAAATTAGACTTAATGGATGATAAGGGTAGTATTTTCAACTCGTTTCACCTTATTGTAATATTAATCTTCGAATTTAATATTATTATTCTGATTTTAAGTGTAATCTGAATCTTCAGAATTTATTACATTTTTTATTAAACTTATTCCTGTAATTTCTCAATGAACATATAAAAATAATGAATAAGATTTTACTAAACATATAATACGAAGTCTGATTTGCAACCTGATATGAATTAAATCTAATTTTATTTTTTAAATTCCCAATAAAAAATAAAACTATTTCAGAATAATTTTTCCTAAGAATTTATTCGCTTTTCTAATTTTCTTTTCTGTATATATCATTATTACTCTAAAGTGAAAGTAAAATAATGATGGTGATTTTTGAAAAAAATAAAATAAAATTTGAGTTGTTTTTTTAAGCGTATTAATCATTTAGAAATTTTCTAGTCTAGAAATAAATTATTTCATATTAAAATTCAAGGAATAGTTCGAAAACGTTTTATTATAATCCATGTAGCTGAATGACTTTCCCGGCTATTAATAATTTTTTTATCTTCAGTCATTTCACTGGTTTGATGCAGCTCTCCAAGATTCCCTGTATAGTGCCAGTCGTTTCATTTAGGTATACCCTCTATATCCTATATCCCTAACAGTTTATTCTACTTATTCCAAACGTTGCCTGCCTGCACTGTTTTTACCATCTATCTGTCCCTCCAATATCAGAGCGACTATTCCCTCCTGGAATAGTTTATTATACAACATCAGAGCGACTATTCCAGGACTGTATTCCTCCAAATGTTTCTCTTTTCATCGATTTGCCGCAACACCTCTTCATTTGTCATTCTATCCACCCACTTATTAATAAAAAGAATTTAAAAAAAGAATAAAAAAACAGAATATATATTTTTTAGAGGTGGGAAAACCTTAACTGATTTGTTTAAATAAATTTTTTTTTCTAAATCTAAAGTCTATAATTTTATTTTCAATAAAGGCTAAAATAAGAAAAAGAAAATTCTCGAAAGACTTTCTTTAATTTCGAGGTCTACAATTTAAAAAAAATTGTAGACATATCTTGATAATTTTTAATTTATATGAATATAGATTTTCATGAAAATGATAAAAATATTTAATTGTAAGGAGTTTGATCAAAAGAATAAAAAAATATTTATATTTGAATTTTAAGATTGGAGATTGATTTTTTGGAAAAATAATTTGATTACTTACAATGTTAATAATGTTTTCTCTAAAATTTCTCTGAAGAAAATTTAAATTAATATTGCGCGATATCTTCCCACACTCTTAACTAATTTTGAAAAATGTTAATAATTATGATAATACCTCGTATATAAAAAAATATCCGGGCCAAATTAAAAAAAAATCAGTTTAGACAATCCTAAGATATAAGGCGAAAAGCAGTGCCACTCATATACGTATGTGAGTTTCTACTCATATTAATTTTTTTTTTGTTTTTTTAACTAGATTAACTTATTGGATCCTTAGACAAAATTAATTTTTTTTACAAAATATCCCATTTTTGATGTGATCACCAAACTTCCTCTTTAATTCAAGCTATATTCGCCGGGGAAAAAAAATGAAATAGATAGATTCGAAACATTAATACTTAAAATGCTTTAAATAGTTTATTCACCTGAATTAAAACTGGGAAAATATTCCTTAAAAAAAGTCTGATAAAATTTATCGAAGAATTGTTATTTAGCATTTCAAATATATACCTAATTTCCCTTTTACATACTGGACGAGTATACTTTATTATATAACTTCACTGAATGTAACAGAATAGAATTTTTTAATAGTGTAAAGTATCAAGATTCTTTTTAAATATAAAAAGAAAAAAAAAAGTACAACTCGAACTGTACCCACATTTACAATACAACTAACATGATTTGAATAATCAAATTATGACCTAAACAACACCAACAAACACTAGAGCACGCGTTGCTCCTTTGTAACCTCTCGACTTAAGCACCCCTTTTAAAAGTATCTTGAGAAAATATAATCTGAAGACATTCACTAAGAAGAACATGACTTCAGAAATGTGTTCTATGTTTACTTTTACCTGTGTGTACTGTTTTATATGCATCATGATGATTCTTGTATAAATAAATGTTTATTTTATTTTACGATTATGATAAGACTACAC
Organism: Zanna intricata; assembly: GCA_010016005.3. Lineage (NCBI taxonomy): Eukaryota > Metazoa > Arthropoda > Insecta > Hemiptera > Fulgoridae > Zanna > Zanna intricata. The sequence continues at coordinate 9,193 of JAAAKQ030296721.1, forward strand.
AGTCAAGTATTTTATTTTAACGTCATTTAGTATAATTTATTTTATATTTATATGTATCTCTTTCTCTTTTATTACATTATTTTGCTTTCGTGATATTTTACATTATTTTAATGATTAACATAACTATGTATGTTGGTTTCATATTTTATTTTTTAAATTATAATGTAATGTATTTTATTAAATACAAGCATTATTTTTAAGAAAAAAACAGTTAAAAAGATTTAGGATGATCCTAAACCTGTCGTGGATACTACACGGAAAATGTAGTATTAGTTTAACAGTTTAACTATGAAGTCCGATTTTATGCGTAATGATTTGTTTTTGATTTTTATTTTAAAATCTAGACATTACATCAATATATGGTCCCACCTATCGTTATTTTTAAAACGATAACAGATTATTTTACATGAAAAGTTGATTTTTTTTTTCTCTAATAATTGATAAATTATTAGAAAAAAATAAGTTTCTGACCAAATATATTATTGATTCAAAAGAATGGTACAGGTTAACACACAATTATTATCATCATTAATATTATTTTTGTAATAAAGAATTAATTTTTAATGTGTGAAAAGTGCTAAACCTATATGATATTAAAACCTACAACTTTTTAGATGAAAGACAGAGAGTTGGTGTTGTCACTTTACTAGCATTTATAAATCGCATAAAATTTATTATCAAACCCTAAAATATTATTTATAAAAATTATACCGAAATTTTATATTATACAATTTTATTTTGAACCAATTATCAACGAAAAGTCTAGTAAGATTTTGCGAACAAGAACATTCTTGTTCTTATTCTTATTATTAATTTAATACTAACAAAGTTATCTCTATTTTCTACTTATGCTAGAACGATATTTAATATTATTTATTTATCTCATGTTTTGGTGTATAGAAATAAATATATATATATACTAGCGGACCCGACAGACGTTGTCCTATACACCCGTCTTAATTTGAAAATTTTAAACTTTTTTGAATAAGCTGTAACAGGCATTTTTCTGTAAAAATAAAATACTGTAAAAAAGTA
>JAAAKQ030296732.1:0-27091 GCA_010016005.3 Zanna intricata
CTCCCGAACGGACCAGACCTGGGGTCCGCGAGGATGTTGTGGTATCTGTTCGCACTCCATTCTCTAAGCTGTCGTGGAAAGATATTGTTAGTCTACGCGAGTAGAATAGCATACGTTTGCTAATTAGGTGGTGAAATAGGCGCGGGGTTTCTTGTAACGCGATTTTCCCTTGCTTGTTTTCTGGATGGTGGTTTCGCGGTGTTCAGTGTCTTCGTAGAAGGCATTGGACACCAACAAATCAAAGTTTAGCGGTAAATTTGGCGTTACTATCAATCGATGTGAATGTCCTTTGCGGTATTGGCATCGGTGGCATCTCCCCGAGGTCGGTTGATGACTGTGGTGTGTTATCAGGCCGAGGCGAAAAGATGACCTCCGGTAAAGCCCTTCAGGGCTAGGAACGGAGGGGGTGGTGTGACAACCGGCAATAGTCACTTGGTGGGCGTTTTTCCCCTCGGGGGGGAATCGAGATGGAGGATCAAGGTAAACGGTGAAAAATCCGTGGCCGTGATATTCACATGTAAGAGACCACGCACCCCGGCCAGAAATTTGGAAATTGCAGGGGAGAAAATCCCCAACGAGGCCAAAGTAAACACCTGGGAATCGTCCTGGACAAACGGCTTACAATGGCGCAACACGTAAAATACGTGACCGCTAAAGCCAAATCCGCCAGGGCTTCGTTGTACCCGGTACTTAACCGCGCCAGTCCCTAGCCGCTGGCAAGTTACTGATATACCGGCTGTATGTCCTACCGATCCTAACGTATGTCTACCCGGGGTGGGGAGTACTACTGAGATTCAACAACCAGAAAAAACTGGAAGTAGTACAAAGGACGATTTTCGGAGCGCCATACAGTTTGCAGAAACGTCATGATGCGGGGCTAAACTCCGTATTCGGAGGTGGGCATGGCGCAAGCGCGCGCAGTGTTGGCGAGTACAGCTATCTGCGACGGCGACCCGACAGTACAGCGTTTGCGGAAAAGACCGCACGCTGTACCACCTTAGGCAACTTAAGACATATAGCCATGCGACGAGTCCTGGTAGCCGATACTGCAAATGACAAAACCATGTGCGCTGTGTTCCAGTTTTCCGCTAGTACAGCTATGTGCACTGTGTTCCATGATTGTACCCATGTGCGCTGTTTCATAATTGTAGCATAAGGCAGCGCTGGTCCTAAGTAGAGCAGGACCGACGCCGCCTGACCTGCGGGTTTTTTTTCCGCGGTTAGTATACATCTCAACGGGGATCTTCGGCTTTTTCGACGGTTCCTTCTGGCGATCTCCTCAACGCCCTTGCACGTGGAATAAACTAATAACTACCCTCAAGCAATCGCCCTCCCCAAACCCACGAACGTGAAAGATTGTTGTTCGAACATAGAGAGCCCAGCCAAAACGAACAAGATGCTAACCTTCTCCTAATCTACCACCTATTTTCCTACTGAAGCTTACAATTTTTTCAGCCATCACATGTGACTCCCTCCAGAAAGGGGAGAAGCATTGCTTCCACCAAATATTAAGGCCAGTCCAAAAGGACTTCAGTGGACTTACTGAAGGGGAATCACGCTGGGAGCAGTAGGCCCAGCTTCCTTAATTCAGCTCCAGTATTTCTCCAAACATCCAAAGGAACAAAACGCAAATACACAATCCATCCATAAACCAAAACCGCCAATTAAAAACAATGACCCATCCGATACTAGAAAGACACAGCAGCAAGGGGCATCAGCAAATTGTAGGGTGGAGTGGAAACAAACTCCCACCACTCTTGTGTTCTGTAATAAAAAAAAGTAATTGGAAGTACCTAGGAAATTCCTTTCATTGAAATTACACAGATTTAGTCAAACGATATATATATTTCTGCTGTAATAACAAGGTTTACTTATTAACAATAGTGGAAAAGAAAAAATATAATATAAAGATTAAACAGGTTCTCAGATTACGTTAATAAATTCTATAAAATGGAAAGAAATGTCAAATAGGAAAGTACTGATTAACAAGGGGGTATTTACTTTTGTGTTGTAAACAAATGAATTGTGCATTGAAAAATACTGTAAATACCAAATGCAGTATTTAACACAAATTTTGTTAACTAACCTCTAAAAATGGTTACTCTGCTTGAGTAACAGTGAAATCTGCCTACTTGACCTTGTTTAATCACTTTGTATTCTAACACAAATTGAGCTTCAAAAGAATCATTGATTTTATTATTACTAAGATTTCAAGTTAACTGTTTTAATTTGTTTACACAATTTAAAGTATCATCCAAAGGAACTGCTGGGATTTCTTTATCGTCCATCATAGTCTCTCCACATCTTTACATGTAGAATTGTTAGCATTCTTATCCAGAATTTCTTTCTCACAATCATTTATATCTTCCAACTCTTTGTCTTCAGTAGAGGTTATAAACAATGTTAATGCCAATCTGCTGACTTAGTTCTACTTCATTTTCAATACAATTTTTTTCTAAGGTAACCTAAAATTAATACCACCTTTCTTAAAACACTTTTTCTGTCCACACTAATCCATGCTTCCTTTACATACCCTACTATATCCGTCAAAGAAATTGTTTACATGAAATCATAATCTGATGGTGATAATGAAGTTTAAACAAATAAATTATTCCAAAATCTATTGGTTGTAATTTATTACAATACTTGTAGTGGTTGGAGGTAAAAACAATAAATAAATGTTAACAGCAAGTTTGGGTAAAATGGGGCATTGTCAGCACTTTCAATCTTGTATTTCCAATCATCCAATTAGTTAAAAATTGAGCCTGCCATCCAAGCCTTTCAAATTAGGAAAATCATTCTTTCAGTACGGACATTTTTGAAAAATCTTGGCCATAGCGAATTATTATAAATGGAGATTCTTTTTCAATTACAGCACTGTTTCTCTTTTACTTCTTTGGGACCATACATCAGTAAAGCTAGATAAATTTCATTTCGTCCCTGAGATTGTAATCTTTTATTATCAATAACAGTCACTGATTTTCACTTTTGCACAATTTTGTTTCGTCAGCAATATTTTCTTAATCAATCAATGCTTCCATTCAAATTTCTTGACTTGTTATGCTAACTTGTAGAAAAATCAATAGACAATTTTCATGTACAGGTACTTTAAAATCAACACAAATCATTCACTTCTTTGTACAAAGTTAATTTTCCTTTTTTGTATTTTTTCCGCTAATTTTCTTTGTAACAGTCCAGCACCTTAATAAATTTTAACTGCAATCTAAATTTAATGTTTCGATTTTGTTTTTTCCTACAAATTTACAAAAAAAAGAAAACTAGACAAAAATTATAGAAAAATGCAAGAGTACAAATGCTAAAATAACTTCTACGACTACTGGTATAACTCAAGTGAATGCAATAAGAACTGAAGACTGTCGGCAGACATATTGTCTTTGTCTCCCTATGTAAAATATCTTGGGCATACAAGCTATAAAAATGAACAGTGCAGTTTTGTACACGATTTAAATCTACTTTCTTGACTTATTTTTTAAAAATTATATGTATTTTGTACATGAAAACTAGAATTAAAATTTTCTCCTAATCTTCTATTAAATTTGTGATAAATGTTTTGTTTTACACCAAAAATAAGCAACTAATTAATTGATGGTTCAGTTAGGGTAGAAAGCAGCTGTATTGGAGAACAATAATAATATTAAGTCAGTAATGCAATTTATTTACGTTCAAAGAAATGTTTTACAAGTCGCTGTGAAAGATTCACTGAATGTTAATATTTAAAGACAGAAAAAATTATTTTTGCTTTACTCCCATGTCACACTAATCCTTCATTTGGAAATTTAAATTAAGTACAGATGTCACTTCACATTATAAATTCCTACAGTACGGACCGACATCAGCTGAAAATATTCTCACAATCACCCTAACCCCAGGAAAAATTTCAAATTTGTGTATAAATATGAATTTATTAATTCTTATTTTTTTAATAAACTCTTAAGCCCTAATTTACTGAAAACTAACCCAAATGAAGGTAATTTAAAAAAAAAAACCCTGTAGTCATACCATATTAATAAGTAGCTTGGACTCAAGGCCTAATTGTATTGAAATTACTAATTTTTTTGTTTAGTCATTGGTTCAATTTGTAGAAACTTTACATATTAAGCAATGACAAAGTAAGCTCTTTGATATTACATGGTACACTTCTTGCCCTAATTTTAAAATGTTTCATAACTTTTGCATTTCCATTATTTCTTAATAAAGATAATTGCTGTAATTATAAATTCTGCCCAAAATAATACACTAAAATGTGAATCACAGTGTATATGTGTACATCAATTTTATCATGTAGATAATAAACTGAAAAAAAATGAGGTAAAGAATTAAAATAACACAATATCTAATTTAAATGAAACCAAAATAAATATACATTTACAGAGAGGAAAACTTCACACAAGGGACTGAAAAAAAAAAAAAATCTAATATTCAACTTAAAAGGGACTCAATCATTCAGTAGTTTATACTAAATGCATCTACTGGTATGAGATGGGTAAAATAATGCGTTACATAAGAAACATGCCAGAGAGGCTGAATAGAAGATTAAAAGATGGTTACACGACCTCCTTACAAATCTTTGCAAAGAATCTGGGAAAAGAACATTTCACTAGGTACAGTTTGAATTGAGGAGAATGCTGAATGTTATCTGTGTTGAATGCAGGTTTTCCAACAGCCAACTAATGAGGTGCTAAAAGGGTTCATTACTGTAAATGGTTCAGATACTTCATTAGAGGCAATACTGTAATTTTAGATAAAGTGTTTTTCACAGATAAAGTGTGGTTTACCACGCTTTGGTCGGGTAATTAATAGTCAGAACTATTAGACCTGGGGTACTGAAAACCTGCACATTTTCTTTGAATCTCCTCTATGCCCAGAAAAATAGGTGTATGGTATGTGGTTTCAATGCAACAAATAAATTAGACCCTAGTTTTTTTTTCAACTGGATACTGCCATGTACCAAGAAATTATCCCAACAGTTCATAGAGATTTACTGAACTAGTAATGTTGACTGCGACACTGACTATGTTGACACAACTGACAATGAGCACGACTGCTGATTTCAACAGGACAGTAGATTTGCCATACGGCTAGCTTGCTCTATTAAGGAGATGTTGCAGGATTTTCTCTTTGGAAGAATAATTTCTAAAGGATTGTGACCACCAATATCCCCTGATATGCCACTTCCAGACTTATTTTTGTGAAGTTAATTAAAAGAAATTGTAGGAGCAATACACATCCTGCAGGAATTTCAGTGAAACAATGCCATCCAAAGAAACACGACTGGATATAGCTGAAGAGTAACCAGGAGAACATGGTCAAATGTGTTGACAAATCCATAGAAGTGGATGGATGGACATAATTTTTCAACATCTGAAAATTATAATGCGAGTGTTTGTTTTTGCCAATAAACTATTATTTATATATAGATTAAACAAAATAATAGCGCCTCTTTTAGACACCCTTATCTATGCTTGTTAACAGCAAAATAAATTAATACTAAAAAGGTATTAAGAGTAAAAATCAAATTGGTCCAGGCCATATTTCCTAAAAATGTATTTTTAACAAAATAAAAGTGTTTAAAAGGTTTAACATGGAAAAGTATTACAATTAAAAACACAATTTTTAATAAATTTTACAATTTTATTTTAAAATGTGAATGTCAAAACATAATAGCACAAAAATTATAATTTATGAATTGGCATTGGGTCCACGTTTACGTCCGAAGGTTTGAACAACATTAACAAATCTTCTGTTGTACTGGATGCGACGCTTGGCACGACCTGTCTTCTTTTTCTTTTTTTCTACTTTTTCAACCTAAAACACATTAACTCTTAATTGGTATATATAACATGATGAAAATTAACAAAAAAATTTTTTACTAACATTTATATGAAAAAATAAATAATGATTTATGGTTTATGAATAGAAATTTATGCTTAATGGTTTTAAGCATAAATTTCTATTAATTCCAGAATTCAAGGGTGGAATATGTTTTTCAATTAAGCTTATTTAAATATATTAAGCCTTATATTCAATTAAGCCTAATTTTCAAATAGTTCCTTTTTTTAAATTAATAGAAAAAAGGAAAAAATAAAAATAATTTTTTGTCTTATTTTTATTATTGGGGATAAATGTTACATTTCATGACATTTTCTCAAGACATGAATATAATAAAAAATGGTTTAGACATTCCATTTAAAGTAATACTTATACTTTTTGTATATAATCTTTGTACATGTATATAGTCCAAGTTGCAATTAGAGATATAAATTAATTTCTACATGTAACTTTTCAATTTTTAAATAGATATTCAGTTATTTGTTTATAATTTCACATAAATTCATTTACTTTATACAAATCATAACCCTGACAATTCTATTATTTATTCCTTCATGTCCTCTCACTTCTGGATGATTATGTTCATCATACAATTGCATTTTATTCTCGACTAAATCATCTACTTTTAATTAAAAAAAAAAAAGAAAAGAAGTAAATAATATGAATAAAACAAATTACCTTAGGTGTCTGTCCTTTAACTTTTCCAGCACGAGCTAAAGAACCGTGTACTTTACCTGAAATATAATCATAAATGTTAGAGAAAAAAAAAACACATCAATTTGTGATTTTAACTTTGTATAAATTAATACAAACAAGGCGTACAATAAAATCCAATTAAATGGGTGAAAATATTTATCTTAATGTTTAACAATTTTTCAATTATGTGGTTCTATATTCTTCTACATATTTAAAAATATAAAAAAAGGTGGTAAATATTATTGCAGTTCTCCACACCAAAAATAACTGTTAAATATTTTATGAACTACAATTTTTGAGAAAGAAATCTTTCTCAATTATTATCTAATTACCTTAGATAAAGAAATCCAGGAAAATTCAATTTGATTATTGTCGGACTGAATGTGATAACTGAAATGTTTTACTCTGTATTTTTTATTAATTCTAAATAATAGTTTTCACAATTATTTTTAGTAGTAAGCTACAACCTGCACAGTTGTTAAATTACATCACTTTCACAATTTGATTTCTGTTAATATTATAGCTGTAGTTACATCCATTTGTTCATTACAGAATAATGGCCTAGGCCTAAGTAAAAATGGTGATATTATTATGGCTATTAAAAATAGCTATCCAATGTTACTCATTAATCTGAAGATATTTCATTATGTTTAATGTTACAGTAAATGCTCAGATATCTAGCACAATCGGGGGATGGGTTTTATCAGTTATCAGTATTTCTGGATAATAGAAATGTATTTAAAAAGCTAATGAAATATGAACAGTACTAATGTTAAGTTAATGGGGTTGCCTAAAATGCAGTATAAAATTAATGCAAACTGTACTGCGATACATTAAAACACATTTTAAAATTAAATAGCTGTTATTTAATTGAGATTGAAATTTATTTACAGCAGGCCTACAGCATAAACTATTATAATATAAACAGAATACAATAAAAATAATGTAAAATTATCTATCCAGAAAAAAAATGTGACAAAAGCATTGCATGGTTGAAAAATTCACATAATATATATAAAACATTGAAAACTATGGTTCAGTATTTTAATTAACACATTGTACAGTAATATATACAGAACTTACGTTAAATCAATATGTCACTTATTGAATACATAAAAAATATGAAGTAAAAAAAAAAACATGGTAAACAAAATTCATATTTCTGAACTACCTTATTACAAAAAAATTTAAGAATTTTGGTTTGCCTTTTAAGTGGTCATCACTTTTGCAGAAAAGAAGATTCAAAATATCTTGTTCAGGGTAGCAAAGCTGACTTTCAGCAAAATTTAACATAGAAGCATATGCATCCGCAGCACTGGCCCAACTAATCTCCACTTGTGCAATTTTATCCTTATCTGATGAATTGCTGTCATGTTTTGGTTCCTGTAGACCAGCACGGATCAAATCTTCATATTTTATCTTCTGTAACAATTCAGTTTCTGCATTGTCACCAATTCATTCAATTATTTTAGTGATGTTACTAATAAACATTTGAAGCAAGAAGTTCTTTACAGGTTGACACAATTTCTAGCACAACATTGTCTTCACTTTCCTTTAAACAGAATCTCTGATTAAATCTGTAGACAAGATTTTCCAAGAAAGTTGTAATGTACTTTATTTTACTATATTCAAAGTAACAACTATATATGCTGTAGGTTTTTTTAGAATTCTTTAACTGCTCCAATATGGTGAACAGGTTTTTGAAGAAAGCACATTTCATAATCTGTATCACAGCTTGGTCCACTGGCTGGAAGAATACTGTCACACTTGAGAGAGATAAAACATGAAAACATTATCTGAGTGGAGTTTAAGTTTACTTAGGTGAGCGGTGCAGTTATTTAGAATTATAACACATTTGTTGTCTATTGGTTATCTGGTTTTTTAAAATTGTTCTTTCACAGAAGTAACCAAACTTAAAAAAAATTTCTTATTCATTGATGCATTTGTCTGTGCTTGATATTCCACTGTCAAATAGAGACGGCCTTTTATTATCAGAGGATATTGGACTTTTTTTTTCTATTTAGCCTCTGGAACCACGGATACATCAGAGGATGAATGAAGACAAATCAGGACTTTCCAATGATCAATAACAAATAATACATTTGAACAGCACAAAACAAATATGCAGTATTTATTATTTTTTTTAAAAGTCATTGCTGTTTTTTTTTCATTTTCTTCTGTCAGTTTTATTGCAAAGGTAATGTCCCTGCAAGTCTATCAAGTATCAACCTGAAATATACAACTTTCTTATTCCATGTCTAAATTTAAACTTCAATAACCAATCATTTCAAAATTTATATTCCTTTGTAACCTCATTTTTGTTTTTTTTAAGTATTTGGGGCTTTTCTGTGAGAATTTTTCTAGAAAGTTGAACATTCATATTATTGGTTAATATGAATAATCTATTATTGGATATATGAATATCATATATGGTAGATAATTTATGCTATATTCTTGTATTAATTTATTTATGTTTTCATTAATCATTCATTTACAAATGTCTATTCCTTAAGGGTTAAGATTACACTTTTCCCAGAGGCTTTCCTCGATGTATTTTGAAAAAAAAATTACAATAACTGGCACTATCTGAATGTTCAGTACTACTATATATGTACGTAAACTATCATAAACAAATTAAAATGAAGATACAGCCTACCTAGCATTGGATAAATTATATACATAATGAAAACACTAACGCAACTGAAAAGTAAGCTGTAATATATTATCTACACAGTAATCCACCAGAGCAAAAGGCTGTTACACTATGGAGAGGAAAAATAATCATAGACAAGGCCACTGAGATTTTTATTTTGTGACCAGAAATTGATATAGTTGGTGATTAATTATGTATAATAATCTACAGCTCTGAAAAATTGATTGCTGATGTTATATTTAATGCTTATCAATTAGTTATTTTAAAATATAGCTACTAAAGATACAACACTTATTTAATTATACAGTACTATGCAGACAGAAATTAATGTACAGTAATTTTTTTTTCATTGTACAAAATAAAGACGCAGTACTCTATCGGACATCAAAGCTTTTACTATATTAAGTTTCAAATAACTTGTTTTATTATTTCAATAATATATTTAATTTATATAGTTTTCTCAGTTAATAGATCAGAAATAGTTTAATAATTATGTTAAAAATAAATCTTAATATATCGTTAAGTACACTTCACGTGTTATAATAACAAATAATACAAATGCATTTAAATTACCTCCAAGCAATGGTACTGTAACATCAATGCTATAATTGGTCAAAGAACTAACTTGTAAATCTTCAGTTAATGGTTTTCCACAATTGTACAGACTTATTAAATCACACGGTAAATTCTCCAAAACTGATACCCTTTGCTGTAAATATAAAGATAAACGCCTATTAATTCAATGACAGATATTAAACAATAAATCACATCATAAACTTAACTTTAAGATTACGTCACCTAACATATATTGTCTAGTATGAAGTTGGAGCATACTATAAATTCAATTAAAACCCTTAATAAATGTTATATAAAGGTAATAAAGACACTTAAGCACTAAAAAAAAAAAAAAAAAAAAATCTAGAATTGCTACAGTGACACACTACTACATACAAATTGCTGGACCAGATCTAATATTACAACCATCAAAAAATAATAAATAATAATCTAATATTACAACCATCAAAAAATAACTACGCAGAATAACCAAAACTATATCCGATACATGCTAAAATATACTTTGTAATTAATTAAATAAACAGACTAAGAACAATGAAGAAGAATAACCACAATATGTTTTTATATAGTTATCAAAGATATCCAAAAGAGATTCCCCCCTGCAAAAAAGCTATCATATGAGTATTCTGCAAATCAAATTAGAATGTGTATTACGTAGCAAACAAAAACAAATTGTAACATTAACATTATGAATGAAAAAAGTTATTGAATAAAGCCTTGTAACTACAAGACATGTAACTATGATGTTTATGAACAAATAACACGCGATTTTCTGAAAATGCATCTAACAATCCCTGATAATATGCCAGTTAATACTAAATTATTAGGCTTTTAAAATTAAATCAGTGTGCATAGCACTCGCAAACAAATTAATTCCTATAAGAATCTTTTCCTTTAAATTATATAATTTACACTGCACGCTATGACTGGATTAATGTGTTTATATCATATTTATATGAATATGTATTGTATTTACATAATGTATTTCAAGCCTTGTTATTTCCACTATCCAGCAAAAGATTTAATTAATTTCATGAAATTTATTTCTCCTGGGAAAACAACAAGGTTATTAATAACACTACCAAAAAAAAATATTTAAAACTAAGTATTGTAAATAAATAACTGCTTAATTTACAGGGGGGGGGAGGAGGAGTAAATAATACTAAAATTCAGACTTTTGGGAATTTTAAAAGTTAATTTAGGCCCCTTGATACATAATTCCGCCATTCTGAGGACTAGTATACATATACTTTCATCGGATGTTTTTACAATATGGATGAAATTAATTTTATTACAAATATTATTTGAATAAGCAACTATATATTAAATTGTTAAGAACCTCCACTCTGTGCAACTTGTAATTTCTTCAACAGTAAAGCAAGTTTAACAATTTTAAGTAATTTGAAACTATTGAACTTTTTTTAAAATAAGCTAAATGTTGTGTGTAAATTATATCTCTCTATAAAACTAAACAATAATGTTTTTCACAAAACACAGTGTAATGTATAACAAAACAAATGAGTAAGAACAATCTCCCATGTAATGTAGGAAAAAATTAGCAACAAATCTCTTCCCACACCCAATCCACACCTGTCTAAGATGTTTAGTTTACTATAGGGTTTATTCTACGTAGATGATGCTTTGTGGCTTGGACAATTCATGCAATGAGTGACAAATGAACAAGGAAAAGTAATTTTTTAAATTAATTTGGCGAGTTTTATTGAAACACTACTTATAAATAATACTTTACCAAATACAATATTCAGGTCATTTGCACAAAATTTAAAATCGAGATGTCAATTTAATAGTTAAATTAAAATTATTCAATTAGTTGAAGCAGGGAATGTAATCACATTATAGTAAAAATAATATATTACCTTCCATTTACAGTTATATATTGGGCTAGTTGATGGTTGGATGATGGCGAGGGGGCTGGACTGGCAGCTGAAGAGACTCAGGTTATTGTTATGTCCTTTACAGTCCAAGATGTGACTATTGAGACAGTGGCTAAGGCAATACATTTATGGCTTGATAGGAGGGGATTTTTCGGGCCGCATTTGGATGAAGCCATTGCAAAACTGGAAAGGATAGTAGCTACAGTTTTGAGGCTCATGGGCAGAGTGGGAGGGGGCATGCTCTTCAAAGAGAAGGGTGCTTGCCTCCGTTGCGCGGTAAGTGGTTTTAGATGCAGTACCTGCTTGGGCTAGGGTGCTCAAGAGGAAAATAGCACTGCTCAAGCTGGAGCGCCTGCAACATAGATTAGCGATAGGTATGGTTTGTGCCTATCACACGGTGGCTAGGGAGATTTTGTAGTTGCTTCTGTTCCACCAATGGAGTGTAAGACCATCAAAACAGCTGTGGGTAAAACTAGTGTTCAAGTCCAAAGAGATTTGTTGTGTAAATGGTAGCAGAGGTGGGATGGCATAGATCAGAACACCTGGACGAGGAGACTGATCCCTTGGGTTGAGTCATGGATCGGTAGGAAACATGGTTGGTTGAGTTTTGAGCTCACTCAGCTTCTACACCTACATAGATATACTTGTGTCCATTATACTGCTCTTGTTACAGTATAAATAAATTAAAATAATACAGTATAAATTAAACAAAGCCAAATAAATACTTTTCATAATATAAAAAATTGGGCAGAAGTCATAACTTGAAACTATGAAATTAGAGTGGATTTTCCAATTATTTACAGTATCAAAAACATGAACGACATAATTTGTAAATTAAAATCAATAACATTAGCCTAGTTTATAAATCTATCGGCACTCCTAACCCTAAAAAATAAATCAATAAAGTTAAACTGTCATATGCAAGAACTTTCTCTCAATGTTATAATCTCTACATCAATTAAATAATAAATAAAAAATCCAATACAAAAACCACGGTGTAATTTCATAGTTATCACTTCTGTCGGCAGTCTCCAATGACCGCCCAATTTTTTATTTTTTTTTTTAAATTTTCCATCATGGGAAGAAGTTTTCATGTTGTATGATGGTGCGGGCAAGAGGGGTTAATAAAAAATATTTCTTAACGATGACTTTTTTTTTTTAACCTCCGGAACCACCGTTAAGGTATATCTTCAGAGGATGAGATGAATGAATTGTAGAGTGTATGAAAAATGCCATGCCTTACAAGGATTCGAACCCAGGACCTCTGGATGAAAGGCTGAGATGCTATCTGTCATGCCACAGAGCCGGCGTCAACAATGACTTATATAGAACAAATTTCATTCACTATGTCAGGGAGCCACTATAGCCGATTGGTTTAAGGAGTCAATCAGTTGTGTCCCACCGTGACCTGGTTTGAATCCTAGCCAGACCAGTTACTTTTTTTTTCGCTTTAAATATTAATTGTTTTATTTATTTATTCAATTCTACTGCTCACCTCGTAACATTACAATATTACAGCTCGAGCATGACACAAAACCAATGCTGTTTACCCATGCAAAACATGCTAAATGCGCCTAAAGTAGTTATCACTTCAAAAGTTTATTTGCTAACATGGGAGGAGTTAATATAAATTTATTACCCTAAAAATTTTTCATTAACAATGTCTAATAGTTTATATAAATATAAACTCAACAGAAGATCAATACCTTAATATCAGCAATGGTTTCACATCCATCACATTCAATAGAATGAGCACTCTGTCCTCTAACTTCAAGATACATCTTCAAAATTTTAACCTGTAAAAAAGAAAAAAAATCTGTTTTACAAAATTCTAATAGCACAAATTTGGATTTTTTTTGGAAACAAGAAAAATTTACTACATTCTAGAATCATTAGATAAAGGGTATGAAGGAAATGTTTGCTTGTTAAACAAATGGAATTGCTTACTAGCAGGTTAAATTGCAGAACTATTAGGAAAAATGCATATTATGTTATTTTTGTATAATATAAATGCTTTTATTTTGTTAAGGGTAAGTCTTTTCTTTGTCATATTCTCTCTTTTTCTGTTTTGCCTCAGGAACTATTGTAAGATATTATGTGGTGTTACTTATGTTATAGAAGTATGATTGTAAATGAAGTCTTGTACAGTCTCAGGCTGACCATTCCCTAGACGTGCGGTTAATTGAGACCCAACCACATAAGAACAAAGTATATCCACAACTTAATATTCAAATCCATATAAAAGTAACTGTTTTTTACCAGGATTTGACTTTGAAATCAGCAGATTTGAAATAATGAGTTAACTACTAGACCTGAAGACTTGTTTGTATTATCATTATAGTTTAACCAATCGGTAGCAACAATTTTAAGGATGGGCTATCATAATTTGAATAACAAAAGTAAAATTCATAAATTTATATAATACAGAATGAAGAACTTTATAAAATGAATGACCTTGAATTCTTGTAAACTAATATAATGATACTGATTCTTAACATAATTAAAAAAAAAAAAACTCACACCAATATTTATAATATGAAACTAATAAAATTATATATAGCAGAAAAAGAGATGTATGTTTATTTTTAACATGAGATTAGTACAGCTTAATTTCTATTAAATACTATTTAATCCTATCATAAAAACATCTTTTTCCTTAGAACAGACTCTGAAAAGCTTTCATAATACAGTAAATAAGACTAATCAACTATGTGGTTTTCCAGTTCTACACGAAAATAAACAAACATTACAAATTAAACTGATAACTTCAATTTTTCAGTCTTAAAAATTAACATTACAAAGTAACCTAAATGCAAGAAATTTATTAATTCACTTAATATTATATTTCTTTAAATTCACACTTGATTACATTATTTATGATTAAAATTAAATCAGAAAAAAGAGAATTTTACAGAGGAAAGTAAATGAATGTTTTAAATTATAATTAAATTTCTTCAGAAATAAAAACTAAAGATAAAAAATTGGAAATTTAAAAATGTAACCACACAATGATTAAAGATTTACTCCATTAGTGATACAAAATAAACAATATTTTTCAATTACTACACTTCATAATAGAATATATAAAATCAGCTATAATTTATTATTATTTTAAAAAACTAAACACGAAACGAAGCACGGGTTCAGATTCGATAGGTTAGGATTCTAAATTTCCACATAGTAATACAATACCCACTTAAATGGTTAATATGCACTAATTTACCATTAATTAACGTATTTTAACGTTTCCATTACTTGTAAGACCATTAATAATATATCAAACTTCAGTCAAGTATAATTAAGAAATACTTACAATTCCGTACGCAATACCACGAAACGAAACGATACAAGAACCGGAAGAATTGAAAGTGCATGTTGACCAATTCTTTTATTTTTCTTTACACTGCATTTATTTATTTCTTATGTATTTATTTAAAAAATTGTGTTTTTCGTGTAAATTTATAAAAGTAAAATCACTACGTATATATTTAAAATGAAGAATATATGTAGTTTTTATTATTTAGCTATACTTTTTTTATCTTTTTTTCATAACTAAACTATGAATTCTATAATTTTTATTGATTAAAATATCCCGTATTCTTTCTTAATATATGATTTTCTTTGTAATTTATAAATTTTTTACATTATTATTGTCCAACTTCATATCTAAATGACGTAATCGTAACTTCTATTATAATTTACAATCTTATGCAATCCACTTCGTTTCTTATTATAAGTAAATATTTTTCAAAGCATATAAGCATGTAATATTGCATTCGAAATTAATATAAACATCTATTACTTTACAAATTACGTTAGCCTAAAAGTCAGCTGACTATTGTTATATCAGCTGACCATCGAGTAAGTAAAAGGGTGTGCGCGTACGATTGGCTGTGAGGAGTTGATGTATGCTTAGTTGGATGGCTGTTGTTCATTAACAGAGGGATGGTTAAATTTAATATGAGAAAGTTGTTTTAGTCAGTATATTGGAAAACAAACCTCATTTTGTGCTGTGCTATGATGTTATTATTAAATAAAAGTTCTCTTAAAACGTTCTTTTTTGTGTTGTATAGTTTTATCTTGGTTAGGACAGTATTTTGTTGATAAAGTATATAGGTGTGTGTACCGGTGCTCACATGTAACTAAAGCTATGGATTTTAAGTGGAGAAGTGCGATTTCTTTCCCAGCATTTTTATTACTTAATGTGATACATGGGATTTACAGTTTGTATTTATTTCTATATTCAATTTATTGTGAATTTTTAAGAAGAACTCAAGTATTATATTATGAAATAATATTATCTTCCAAAAACACTCATATTTATGGTTTTGATAATACTAAATTTTTTCAAAAGATTCCTAAACATTTAGCAATTATTATTGGTTCAGAAAGAATATTGTATACAGATTTGGTGAAGTTGATCTGTTGGGGCAGTCAGTTAGGTATAAAGTTTATCAGCTTTTATCATCAGACTAACAGTAAGTAAATGTGTTTGTTATTCATT
Source organism: Zanna intricata (assembly GCA_010016005.3). NCBI lineage: Eukaryota > Metazoa > Arthropoda > Insecta > Hemiptera > Fulgoridae > Zanna > Zanna intricata. The sequence continues at coordinate 16,175 of JAAAKQ030296732.1, forward strand.
TATTGCAAATAAAACAATATGAACAATTTCCTGCCCATGTAAAACTATTGTTCAATGTTCACATACAATTTAAAAAAAAAGTATGTTTAAATCAATTTATTAATAATCTTTTCATTTATTAGTGTTCTACTTTAATATGTTATAGCTTTGCAATTTAAATGAACTAATGTTCTTTATTTTTATTACCCATGTTGTGGGTTGGTTTTAATCCCGTTGAGGAATAGTGTATTTCTATCATGTTATTACACTGTTATTTTATCCATAGTTTTTGTAATTTTGAATTTGGATTTTTGTTAACATAAAAAAAAATGTTTTTGAATGGCTATAGTGAGCTTATGCAATGGGTGATCTTGTGATGTGGACTATTTTCATGTGCTAATGTTGTATGGTCTATATTTCTTCTATTCATTTACTATTTTTTGTGATGTGTAATATTTTAACTATTTTAAAATGATGAGTATTTATTTGATCTTTTTCCATTTTTTTGCTTCAATAGTTATTTTTGTGTTTTGATTACATCAGAAGTTATAAATTTTGCATCAGTTTTATTTATTGTTACATTTAAGATTATATCAATTAGTCTTGTATTAATTAATCAAACATATGTTTTTTTAAAAAATATGATTAGTAGTAAACTTTTAATTAATCTTTAACTTAATAATAATAAATTAAATTCAGGTCATAGCTTTCTGAGTAAATGAAAATAAAAGTATCTGAATGATTTTATTGTCAAATGTATCCCAATATTTAAATAACTTAGTGGGATGATTTTTTTTAAACCTTTTTTTTTGTATTTTTTACTTTTAATTATTATTAAGAGATAAATTGTTTTCTTTGATTACATAAACAGATTCTTTGAGGTGTAGAGTTTATAGTTTATTTTGTTATTGGAGTCTTTTCTTTTGATAAGTCTGAAACCTAGAATAATGTCTACCTGTCCTACTATCATATCTCATATGTCAACCAGTATTACTGAGGGAGTAGGCCTGTGATAGGAAAAACATTAATCCAACGTTGATTGATTTTATGCCACTTCATTATATTTACACTTTCCTATCTTTTAACTTTACATACATCTTATTATTCTTAATTATGTTTTTGTACATATTAGCCTTTGTCTTCTTCTACATCTCTCAAATTAAATATACATAGATGTAGTAATATACAACCAACTGACTTTCTTATTTCTGTTCTACATTCTTCTATAAATATTGCTTTATGTCAGTCTTACGAGCTTGCCTAGATTTCAGCTATGCACAGATTTATTTGAGCCTGTCTACTGAGGTTTTGTATCAACTATGACAAACATTTTATCATTTATTTCTGTTAAAATTATTTGAAATCTTTTACCAAATTAAAAATTGAACTGTTAAAAAATTGTTGAGGTCTCAATGATGCTGTTTTTTAGCCCCCGGAACCACCATAAGGTATTACTTCAGCAGATGAGTGAAGATGACATGTATGAATGTACATGAAGTCTAGTTTTGTACAGTCTCAGGTTGACCATTTCTGAGATGTGTGGTTATAATTGAAACCCAGTCACCAAAGAACTCTAGTATCCACGATCTAATATTCAAATATGAATAAAAATAACTGCCTTTACTAGGATTTGAACCTTATAACTGTTGACTTCGAAATCAGGTGATTTGTGATAACGCGTTTAACCAGTAGACCAAACTGATGGCCTCTAATCAGTGAGGTCTACAAAAATATTATTAATTTGATACACAGGCTTTTGAAACATTTTTTCCCGAATCTATCCCCTAAGAATAACATATTTAATTAAACCTGTTTTGAAATTTTACTATTATTGGAGAAGAAAAATATCTAAATTTAGTAAATTTTTGAAGCAGGTTTTCTTTGAGACCATGCACATTGCAAATATAAGTCTTTTGAAAGTCATATTCTCTTTTTTTTTTCCTATTGTTTGATCACCCAGTGTTCATGGGATTCAGGAGTATTTTTCCTAAGGTACTTTGTGAAATAATTCAAATTAATATTACAAACAAAAAAAAAAAAAAATTGGTGAAAGTTATTTGAAGATAAATATTCTTAAGTAATCATGTATGGGTTATTGAAGAATGTGATGAAGATACCGTACTAATTTCCAAGAGAGGGTCTGGTCAAAAATCTTTTGTTACATCACTCATATAACTATTTATTCTCAAACCTAACAGTTGTTTAGTTTTTTAAATATTGTAATAAATTTTATTATTTAATTTCAGTTATATTTATCACATTTATTAGTAGAATGTTTACTAATATATTTTTTCATAATTTTACGTAAAGATAATCTATACAGTTTTGATCAGAAGTGAGTAAGTAAAATTAAACTTCCTGTACTTCTTTAGAATAGTTCATTGGAAATGATAAACCTGTAAAATATGTTGTTAAGAATATTTATATTTCATTTTCTTGAAAGCTATAGATAATGATAATTAATTTTTATGGTGTAGATTTATAAATATTAGTGCAAATATTTTAAAATTATATGTGAATGAAATTCATTTTTATTCAGCATATATTGATTTAAACTGACATACACTGACAATTTCATTTGTGAGAAATGGAACATATATATTATAAAGGTTACAGAAATGAAAATATTTAATTTGATTTAGCTGGTTAATACAAGCTTAAATAAAACATTTTTAATGTGAATTTTAATAAGACCAGCACTTTGTTGATTGTCAATGAAACACATCACTAAAGTTACTGGCTATTTACTATTTTTAAAATTACGTGTTGATATAATTGTTATTATTTAAAAATATTTATTTTTTTTAGTTGTTGTATTTACGTAGCAAAAGAAAAGTGTTTTTAATAATAAAATAAAATGATGAAATTTTAGTAATTATTTGGGAAATGATACATTTTAATTTGGAATTATTTTTTAATACTGTTCTTATTTAACTTTATATAAGAAATTAATTTCTTAGAGTGAATAGATAACTGTGAGTACATAATCCATAGTAAACAGTCAAGGTCAAGATGTTAATAGATAAGGTCAAAAGTTACAAAAAAGTAGTTGGTTTTTTATAGTATGACAAACTTATTCTCCGGTGCCCTCTTATCTGTTACAATAGATGAGAACTGACAGTCCAGTTATCTGGAAGGGAGACTTTCAAAACTTTTTTCAGTTTTCTTTTGTTTTATTTACATCCTTATAATTTCTTAACTAATTTAATTAATGTAGAATCTTCCATTAAAGAATCTAAGTTCAGATCTATTACAAAATCTGTATTACTTTATATTAGCTTCATCTAATGAATGTGTAAATAGATTATTTAATTATTTTTAGTGTATTGAATTTATTTTAGTAGACTTACAATTTAATCCCGAATCCTTACACTCTCAGATGCTTTTGTGACAGTTTAATTGACTGGTGCTGGCATTGTTTAATTTGACATCAGCTGATGTTATTATTATGTTTTGTTTGAATTAGACATATATTAATGTTTTGTATATTCTTGTATGTTTTTCATATGCTTTATTCTTAATGTTATTCAAAGTATTAAGAACTAAATAAAAATCCAGTTGGTATCATTTTACTTTATTATTTAATAAAAGGTTCAATAACTTTTATTTTTTAATATTGAAAATGAAGACTAGAATGGCACGAAGTTCACTTTAAAACACTTAGATCACTGAAGATGCCTTCAGACAGCTTAATATAAAGAAAGTGTACATAAAATAAGTTTTTATGTATATGTAATTAAAGTAAGTAAGACTTACTTTTAAGCCATACTCTTTTGATTGCAAGTGGATGTGTTTATGTATGTAATCAACATTGTTTGAATATATAGGGTGGTTCAGAAGCAAAGGAAAATAATTTGAGAACTGATTCTAGATTGTGAAATATGGAAAACAGCTTTTACAAACATATGTTTATTAGTGGTTTGTTATTGAGTTAGGCTAGAGGAAAATTTAACCTGGAATTTTGTTCCCCCCAGTGAAATGAAGTGATACTGAAATTTTGAAGTTGTTATATATGGGGTAAAATTGATGGTTTTTTAAATATTTTTTTAAACTGAAAAAATTGAATAAAACAGGTCCCAGAACTGTACCTTCTGTAGTTTTCATCATGTCCAACATTAAACAGAAAATCCACTGACAGAAAACATGTTTTTTTAGGTTTGATGATGTATAATAACTTTGTTAAATGGGTATTAAATGTGTAAATTTTATTAACAAAACTTATAGAGAATTTAATTCTAATTGAAGTTATAAAATTGAAGTTATAAAATTTACAAAAAAAAACTTCTATTATTAAAAAAACAAAACAATAAAACTTCCAAAAAGTTTTATGAATTTAAAAAAATTAAAAACTGCTGTTTTTTTTGTATAATATATTTAGACCTTTGAAAAATTAGATTGGCAACACTAACTAAATAGTTAACAAACTGTGTTTCAAAGTAAACACTTTGAAATTAATTTGAATACTACGCATTGTCGTAAATTGTGGTTACTTGTTTAATAATAAACATTTAGATGTTTTTGACATAATTTTGATTGTGTCTAATTATTTTTGAGATTGAACTTATATAGTATTTTTATTTCTGTTTTACTTAAACTGTACCTACACTTTTCCAGTTGAATTGTATTTAAAAAAGTGAAATTCTGTTTTGAATCCTTTGTTTTGAAAAATGCTACTCTCCTTCACTCTTGCACGAAGAATTTCTACATTGCTCAAGATTCTATTCTTCAACATTTTAGTATGGACTTGATTACAGGCTTCGTCCTTTTCATGTTCTGATATATATGTCTTCAAAATTTCAATATGACTTCATATCACTGGGGGAACTGAAATCCAGGCAAAATATTTTACTAACCATAACTTGATAACAAGCCTTTTCAGATGTTTGTTTGTATGAACTGTTTTCCTTATTTCAAGCTCTGGAATCAGTTTGAAAATTATTTCTACTTTTCTCCTGAATTACTGTATAAAGGTTTGCTTATTATTAAGTTCTTCAAACAAACCAGTAAACTTATTAGATAGATGATTCTCTGTGAACAGATGTTTTATTGTGTGTATTAATTATATTTCAGGTGTTGATGCAAACTTGTTGTATGAAGCATTTTATAAATGTAATAAAGAAAACTCTAGAAAAGTAGTTTGGAATAAATCATTTGAAGAAATTAAAAAACATATTAAACTTGATTTAAATGGTAAGTATTACGTAATTGCCAAATAATACCCATACATTGATTGCATAAGAATCTTTAAATAAGAAAATTTATTTCTTCCCATTTTTATTCATACTAATCAATATTTAAAATAGTAAATACTTAAAATTTCCATAATTTTTTTTTGAAATAAAGATCTAATTGTTTTTAGTTAATAGAATATTATAAAAGGGTAGCTGCTTCAAAATATAAAATGTTTTGAAAAAAATATGATTTGCTGTTTTTAACAATTTCCATGTATTTTTCAATTTGGACTTATACATGAATATTAGAAATAAAAATATACTGATTAGAAGGAACTTGTTGACATTTGGAATGCAAAATAAAATTTATTGCTTAGATTTCTGAATTTTTGAAACCTTTTTCAGATCCCATATAAGCCATAACAAAGGTTTATTTTAATTTTTATTTAGTTTTTGAATTGCTATGAAGAAATTTAAACTTTGTTGTCTGTCTAGAATTATACTTTTTGATTAGAGTGTATTCAGATGAACTTATAGACGTACGATCCAGTCATCTATTTAGGGATATGTGGTAAATAAATACCACAATCCCTCTGCAGCGACAAAATTTTTGTACCAGCAGGTGATTATTTTTTTTTTGTAACGTTATTTTTGTTCATTGGAAAGAAGTTAGATTAATGAATACAATAATAAAAGTAATTTATTGTCATGTTATGAGAAAAGGTTTTACTAACGCTGAGAGTATTGTATAGAAATTACACCATATATTCACATTTATTTTCAGCACAATAAATTATAACATATGCAGGTTATCATAAATGTGGTACTGTATTTTTTTTTCAGTTCTATTTAGAAATGAAAGTTCAGTAATACACAACAAATTTTTAATCTATTAAGACCTTTGTATATTTTGGGTAGAAATGATTGTAGAATGGAAGTTAAATTGATTGTTACCATGTGTATTTTAATTTTCTAATATAATTGAATTATTTTATGAAAATACTTTATCAGTACAATATAATTTTATATGTATGTAATTATGTTATAATAATACAATAGCAATATGATGAGGTTATGATGAAAATTATTGAATTTATTTTTGTTAATTTAGACTGGGTGATATTTCAGTAACTGCTTCAAAAGTAGATTGTAAATCTATTACTTGGAATTTTCAGTAGAATTTTTTACTTATATTATTTTTTGTTAGTAAGATTAATTATTTTAATATTGTGCAAATTCTAAGATAGTTCTTGTGAAGTGTGTTTTAACAATATACCAAAGATTAGTAATAAACTTATTATTAATATATTAAGTAATTCATGCACTATTGAATTTATTATGTCCATATTATTAGTTTTCATGTGAATAAAATGTGCACATTTATGTAAATTAAAAATTTTAATGAGTGTAATGTTTTTTAATATTATAATGCTTCGCTGTAAAAGTAAGATTAGTAATTAATATGTAGCTGCTGTTAAAAAATTTTTTTAATTTTAATGGATGTGTAATCAACTTGAAGGTTATCTTTGTGGACCTGGTGTGGGCTGTATTGTATTGTAACATTTTATTGAATTTTTAAAATTCTGCTGATAAGCATTTTATTCTATGTTTTATTCTCACGAGTTCTCATCATAATGTGTGAATTTCTATAAATGTGTAAATATTTATAAATTTAAATTTACTTAAAGTTTTATTGGAAAATAGAAATCTTATGTAGCTTGGTCATAAAACAATTGCATTAAACCTTATTTATTAAAGTTTACAGTCGGTAAGTTTTTAGTTTTTTGATAAACCTGGTGGTTTTTATGTGTGCTAATTTTTCTTGGTTTTTTTGTAATTACTTGATTAGTGAGTAAGCTTATCCTGCAACAGTTAAGTTAAGAAGAAAAGTCATCTTCTTTTTGTTTTTCACGAAGAAGGATATTAACTTACCCTTATACATCTTTGCTTTTAATTGGTTCTGTAGTTCTATTTATTGCTGTATTCCTGATTGTTACACTCATCCTGTTTCATTACTATACAGTAATTTGAGCATTAAATGTTTCTTATACCAGATAAAATACTTTGGTTTTACCTGACATTAATATAATGTTGTTGGTTGATAATGTCATCAATTCAGGTGTAACATGGTATAACATTAGCCCAAAGAATCCAAAATAAGGAAGAAGGGTCAAGGATATGGAAAAGATGTAGTCGGTGAGAAAAGAATGTCTTCAGTAGGGGAACCATACCAAACAATTTTATCCAGAGAATAGCTGAAGCACTACACTGGCCACCGGTGGAAATTTTGTATAGTCACCAGGAAGATCAGAGAAAATTGTTCTAGTTGCCAGCAGTTCGTTACATTTTAAGTATTTTCTATTTACTGACTTAAATATATGTTTGAACAAAAATTGCTTTCCCATCAGAAATAAAAGAGCTACCTAAGAGTGGTTAGAATGTTTTTTTAAAAAAAAAATATATTTCTCCACATTTGGAATTTTATAATGTATAACATAATTCAGCGTAAAAGCTCATCGTAAAATTTTTCTGCCATATCATGAAACAAAATATTTTACATTTTTAATTGGTAATCAGACATATTTATTGAACCTCTGTTCTTTATTTTAATTATTTTTTTTAATACAAAAGAATTTCTACATAACTTATACTTATTTTCTAAATTTTTTAAAGTAAAATGTATGTCGAGAAAGAATGAATTAATTGAAAGTTGTTTATTTAGGTTTAACTCACAGGTTTTTCTTTTAATCATAACAGAAATTTAGTTTTGAGAATTATGCCGAAACCTGTTTCAAAATATTAACGATTGTGAAATCGTTTTTAAAATAAAAGTTGTATAGTTTCATCTAAAAAGCCATATTTTGAAGTTGCTTTACTCTTTATTGCTGAATTTATGTTTTATAGGTGTGTTTTTGTGTTTTATTAAAGTCATCCTTAGAATAAAAATAAATCACAGTCGGTTTCTGCTGGAAGGAGGCCAGTGGTTGGAATTAAAAAAAAATTATTCATATTTTATAAAATAATTTTTTTTCACTTAAAAAAAGGAAAAAGCCTTTTTCTTTTGGATTAGATTATGAATAATTAATGTATGAAGTCATTTATTTTTTGGAAAGATATATTTTTTTCACAAAAAGATTTTTGTGAAAATAAAATGTAGAGTGGCCTATCATGGCTAATAAGCTTACTATTACCTATTACTATGGCTTATTGTGAAAATCCAAATAAATGGCTTATTTTATTTTTGGTCAGGTAGCTTCTGTCAATCTGTATTAATGCTCTTCAACTTCCCCATCATGTTTTTTGTAGGCTTGGTTTTTGAAATATCTTTCGTGAGAATTGCTCTGCGTATATATTCTGTTGAGGTGAAGAAACCATTTTTTTTTGTAATAATTAAATTTCTCTTGTATACTTTTAATCCCTACTTTATATTTTATAGTTTAACATGTCCTCATGTTCATACTTTTTCTGGCCCTGAAAAAACAGACATCTCATTAAAACTATTTTACTTGTCTCATGAGAGGATTTTGTCTGTCCATATTGTGCTGCTTCAGTTTTTCAAAATAGACTCTGCCTAAGAGAGCTTTGTAAGATACTTAAGAGATAAATGTATTCTATTTATTCTGTTCTTCTGACTTATTTTGTATCACACAAATGATATTAAATTTGTCCTAAGATAATTGGTTTAAATTTTATTTTTGTTTATTGAAAAATAAATTAATAAACAATTTTAGATTAATTTCTTTTCTATTCCACCTTGTTTATAGAACTAAGCCTTTATTCACAATTTAAAATATCTTATTAGAATTACTTACCAAATTTATGGGGTTTAACTTTCTTATTTCATTTTTTGATGAAGTGTGAACTGAGTTGGTAAAAGCCAACATTTTTTGGCCAGGAGGTAGCGCTAGAAGCAACCTATGATAAATATTTTCATTTTGAGTATATCACAAACTGTAAAAAGTTTATTCTTATAACTATCTTTCTAGTTATCTCTTGTAATCTATGATTTAGTAATCTATAATTAATTTTATTAACTATCATAAAATTAAAAAAGATCTAGCTTTTATAAATTTTACTAAAACATCAAAATATTATTCATTTGTATTATTTAACTTTTTAACAAATTAGATTTTAGTTGCCTGGTTATTGTAAAAATGTTTCGCCAATTTTATTTTATTGTATATTGCCATAACGTATTAGAAAGTAATAAACATATAAGTGTACATTTTTATAAGTATGTGGAAAATAATTCAAAGCGATTCATTTTTTAGGCCATAAAAAATGTGATCCTTCAGAGCAGATTCATGTGAACATATTTAGAACAAATGATGGTATGAATTATTTAATTGAAGCTTCCAAAGAATTATGTAAAACACACAATAATTCTTCTAGTGTTACATTGAATCTTCTTGAAGATGTTTTACAAGCTAAGATTAAAACTGTAGATCCAGATTTAGCTATTATATTTGGCGATACTTGTTCCAGTTTTGGTTTCTTGCCTTGGCATGTAAGAATCACAGAATTTTTGTAAGTATTTTTATTTTCAATATTGTAATCTATTGAAAACATTAATATACAAATGTTTTAAACCAATTAAATTTATAAATAAATATACATTTTATTTTGGTCTGAACATAATATATATTACGTAGATTATATCTGGTACGGTCATGTAAAACATAAAAGAAATTACTGTAATATTTACCTGAAAGGAATAAGATCAACCTAAGGAAAACCATGATCCAGGCAGCATTTTAAAGAATTAATGATTAAAATTAAAAAAGTAGTAGTTCATATTAATATATAAAAATATGTTAATTATTGATGTTACAATGGGGAGGTAATATATACATGGGTTATTTAATAATTCTTGGGACAAATGACTGTAGAGAAATTATTGTCATCTATTCAATGACAATGAGACTAATGCTACTTTTCAATATAATCTCCAGCTACATTTAGATAGTTGTTATATTTTTTGTGAGATTTCTTATTCCATTAGTAAAGAATTGTTCATCTTTGTGATCAAGCCATTCTTTTAATTCTTTTTTGGCCTGCTCATGCAATACTTGGCATCAAGTAAAAACTTCGAGAGAACCAAATAAAATGGTGGATGGTGTGAGATCAGGATTGTAAGATGGATATGACAACTCGTAACCAACATTTGAATACTTTTGAGTGGTATGGGAGCGGGCATTATCAAGAAGAATATATCTTTTGAAAGAGAACTAGGAAGTTTCTTCCTTTATTGTGGGTTTACTTTATTTTCTGCCCCATTACAATAGTACTCGCTATTGATTGTAAATTTTTCTTCAAATAATAAATAAACAGTTGCTGGTTTGAAGGTAGTTTGGCTGCAATGTTTTGATTGAAAATGTAACCAACTAGCGAGACAAAAACATTTTTTTTAACTTTTGTGATAAACTACCTGAAGAAGTAGATGCCATTTTACAAGTCTAATAGAAACACATTACAAAATTCGCTTTCCACCTTTTATTTTCATAATTATTGAGTAGATTATAAGAAGTACAACAAAAATTTCTAAAATAATCTATGAAAACGGCTATTATTTTGACTTCATGCGTAATGTGCAAAAATTTGTGGCTACACTGTAAATCACCCTCTCAATAGAAATTTGTTATAACCAATTCTAAGCGACACTTTTCTTAATACGAGGGTAAGTCAGTTATTATCCGCAATATAGTTATAAAATTTTATTGTAATCAAATACGAAACTTACAAGTACATCATTTTTCAACATAGTCCC
>JAAAKQ030296766.1:0-10226 GCA_010016005.3 Zanna intricata
AGTGTAGTCTTGTACAATCTCAGGTCGACCACTCCTGAGAAGTGTGGTTAATTGAAACCCAACCACCAAAGAACACTTTTACCAACGATCTCGTATTCAAATCCGATTGATGTCTAGTGATAGATTTCATTTTCGAGGAATTTAAATTTTTCTAATATTTTATTTATCAAATTATTTATAATTATCTTTCTTTTGGTAAGAAAATAAGCTAAAACAAAAAAGTTTATAAGGAGACATTATTGATAGTAGTTTTTTTGGTTTTATCATTAGGGAAGAGTTAAATTTTTTAAGATGTTCGCAAATATTAAGAAAATTCAGCAACATTGTTTGACAAATTTTTTTTAAAGATAATACTTAAAATATTTTTCTGCCAGTTTTTTCTTTTTTATAAAGTCTGTCCACGCCATTTCTAAAAATTTGAAGAAATCTTGCTTTAATTATTATTGAATTATATGTGTAGCATTTTAAAACTATTAATAATAAAGAAGACTTAACGTAAATATCACTGATGATTTTGTTGTATTTCAGGTCCACCACCAGATGCATGCCAAGCATATGTTCAAGAAAGTTCAGTGGCCAGTATTATAGCTATGTATTATACTTTACATACAGCAAAACATAAAGACCGTGTAGGATTAATGAGAGTTCTTGGCACCTTGGCGAATTGTGATAGCGATCGAGCTTTTGAAGATCCATTCTTACATTTTTTGGTATTGATCAGTTGTAATTAATAATATGAATACTTTGCCTGGTATTGTTTTAACTTCAACCGATTTCCATAGCAGAGTGGTAGCTTCATTGTTTTTTATCAGAGGTTTTGGTTCGAGCCCTGGTCAGGCACAGCATTTTATTTTTCACCAAAAAATTCATTGTAATCTAACAGTTGCTGTTATAGGTTGTTGTAATCTAATCGTTGCTCCCCTTATTTTGCTGTGTAAATAGAGACTGGGATATTAATTTATGTATCAAATTTTACATTTGCTAATTTTCCTGGGCTAAGTTATCAAAATTTAATAATAAATTTAACATTTCATGAAGTGTAAAAAATAAAGATAGTATTTAATTTAGCTAACAATATTTTTTCTATTTATCAGTGTCATTTTTTTTATTAAAATAGGATTGCTCATTAATACTTTTGTAATAAGCATTTTGTCAATATTGTGAATTATTTCTTATGAATTTTAGTGCACAGTGATGATTGCACAATATATAATTAATATAACCAGTCAGTCAATTTTCATGACTCATTCATTTATGATTCTGGAATTCAAACTAATATTTGTAATATAATTGATGTAACTTGTAATATAACTAATATTTGATTGCATAGCATATTTTGAAAGAGGTTATTTTTTGTTAGTTTTCATTTTTCTGCCATTAAACATTTTTCATTCTTTATGCTTTTATGTTTTATTACACAACTTCATTGTTTAACTTTGTGGGGAATCACATTAATAGCTTAATAAGTTTTACATTAGTCATTGTTAAAAATATTTCACATACATCTTTAAAAATAAAATAAGGTTATTAAAAGAACAGATGGAGTCGTGGGTTAGATGATAAAGTTCCCCAGTCTATCCTTTTTGAGGAAGTGCAGGGGTTGATCATAACAGCAATGTTTTACTGTTGCAGTCATAAAAATAAAAAACTCATTAGAAGCTACTTATTACACCTTAAATATAGTGTAATATATAAGTAAACAGTCTTTATCTATATATAAAACTAGCTTACGCACCCGGTCATAATTTTTCACAGGTCCTTCCTGGTGAATTAAATATTTCAAATCTAGCTGGTTTTTTTTACTCTACAGTAGTATGATTTGAATGAAAAGATGAGGAATTTGAAGAAAAAAACATGTATTTTAAGTATTTGAACAATATCTCCACCGATATCAGGAGTTGGCCTTTCATCTGGAGATCCTAGGTTCAAATCATGGACAGGCATGGCAATTTTCATATGCAATAAGCTAAAAAAAATCCATTTCCACATTCCCATGGACAAGCCTCAGGCTTTTGCATGGAATTAGTTTATCAAGCAAAAAAAATAAAAAAAAACCATATTCAGTAAAATTACTAATACAACTGTACAAATATACAATTCACAAATAACTTAAGCCACTATTCACATGTATACAATTTAATTTTAATTTAGTTATTAATTAATCTTGCTTGTAGCATTGAGAAAGATGCTATAGATAGCAATAAGTTGTACATGAAGACATACCTAAAGGTATAAATGTACAGTATACATTCAAATAAACACACCTTTCAAACTACCATAGAGTTCAAGGCTGCAACAATTTATCCAATGTTTGCCTGTAAACAACATCTTTTGTCTTTCCTTCTCGTTTCAAAATGCAGTTATGTTAAAAAATATATAAAAATGATCTAGATTGCTCCAAAATGTTCTGGAAACTTTTAGCATATTTCCATAATGTAATAGAATTTGATAATATTTCCAGATATTCCAAAATTTTAGTATTTTATAATGATTTAAGGTTCTCACCCTTCAAGCCCTCCTGTAGCAGTTGCAATAGGGATGTCTAATACCTGCTGTATTTTTGGTTAGTAAGTAATAATTTTCCCAAGGTTGGTTGAAATCAGTCCTATGGTTTAGAAGGAGGTATGAAACAAACTTACATACACACATATCCCACATATAATGACAATATTCTATAATTATAAGGATTTTAATACTTTAAAATGGTAAATTATCTATTTGCTAATGTATTAGATGAGGACTAAAAAATGGTAAAGATTATTTTAAAGCTTTTAAAACCTAAACCTTCTAAAAACTTAAGCCATCTATTTGGAATTTCTACGAATTCCACTCTGCACTATATTATCAAATGGAGAAAGTAATTGATAATGTAGAGTGGAATAAAATTAAGTTTTGAAAATATTCTGAATTAAATTTAGGGCGAGAAGTGTTGTTTATAATCAGCATAAAAACTGAATACAATTTTGAAGAAGACAATATGGCATGGATGTAATGTAGCCTATAATCAATCTTTTCAGTTCATACATAAAAGAAGCAGTTCAGGAACTAAGGAAACATCTGAGAGCAGTGTAACTGTTGATGAATAATTGTCGCGTTGGTGTTGTGTCGGTTAGATTGAATTATTCATGTAGTTGATTACGTGATTGCTTACTTATGTAAATAAAGTCTTGAATTAATTATGAATTGAAATTGTATTTAGATTTAGTTTATGTAATTTACAAATATATCAATGATAAATGTTAGTCTTCAAGCAATGTAATGAGACCAGACTGGAGACAAGACAGACTGATTCTAAAATGGAGCCAACTTAAATAGTTAAGATGGAGCCAAGTGAATTGTCAGGAGCTGTGTGTATTGTATGGAGCCGAGTTAATCATGCGGAGCTGAGTGAACTGTCAGAAGCTGTGTCTTAACAGTAACTATTCAAGAATTACGGAAACACAGTTTACTAAAATTTAGAATTTTGTTATTTAAATAATTTTACTATTTAAATAACAACATTAAAGAAATCTAAAACCAAATGTAGATCTAATAATTAGAAGGGAATTCTTTAAAACATTTATGTGGCGTATAGCACTTTATGGTAGAAAGAAAACAAAAGAAAAGAAGTGTTCAGAATGTGGTGTTGCTGGAGGATGTTTTCAATTTTGCAGGTTATTAAATTTTGAAAAGAGGATAACTTAAGAGAAATACAAAAGGATAAAAATTTGTGATAGATTATTATAAAGTTATGATTTAAAACCTAGAACTAAATTTGTGAACAGTTAAACATCTAAAAAATATATACAGGCAATAATGTATATCCTAGGTTTAGTTATTTTATAGTAGAAAGTAATTACCGATATAGGATGTAGTAAATATGTCAAGTAAGAAAGAGTATTATTTAACAGTAAGGTATTGAAAAAAGCATCTAATTACTGAGCCGATTGAGGAATCCCTCCTCAAAGAAAGCAATAGTTAACTGTTTATATACAAAGAACACTATTTGTTCTACATTTCATCTGATTTATTTTAATTCAGCCAAATTGTAGTAATTTTAGTAAAGCCTTTTCATTTTTTGTTCTAAATTATACATTTTTATGTGTTGGAGTTAATTTATATGAAGGTGAGTGAAATGATGTTGTAAAGACGTAGGACATATTTATAATGAAATTAATTATATTCATCTAAAAAGTTGTTAAAAATCGGATGGGTGGATAAGTGACAAATGAAGAGGTGTTGCAGCAAATCAATGAAAACAGAAGCCTTATGGAAAAATGTAGTTAAAAGAAGAGACAGACTTATAGGCCACATCTTACTGCATCCTGGAATAGTTGCTTTGATATTGAAGGGACAGGTAGATGGGAAAAATTGTGGAGGCAAGCAACGGTTGGAATAGTAAAACAAATTGTTAGGGATGTAGGATGTAGGAGATATACAGAAATGAAACGACTGGAACTAGATAGGGAATCTTGGCAACCAGTCAAATGACTGAAGACAAAAAAAAACTACCTGGCTTAATTCTATGATTCTGCGATAAGGATATTCAAAAACTTGTTTAGAGATATGTCAAGTACCTTAATTTAGATGGAGTTATGTAGAAAAGTAGCTGTAAGATGTATATAATAAGTTAATTTCTGAATAGTCCTCATAAGTATACCCAAAAGAAGTATTACCTAGTGGAGTTTAACATAAAAAACCTAATTGATTTTTTTATAATCTGGAAAACTGATAGAACATTGTTATTTTTATGTTTATTTTAGGTTTCACTATTGATACACATGGGTGAAGAATTTCAAGCAGAAGATTTTTGTACAGTTATATTTGATGAATTCTTTTATGCTGGACTATCTAGAGAGAATGTCATAAGACATGTATTAAAACTGCTTTGGTATGTTTATCCACGATTACCACCAATACGTCTTCATACACTCATTAAAGTATTACAGCCTACATCTCAGGTAATGTATTTCATTACATTCAGTAACTTTATTTTAAATTTTGAATTAATTGAGCAAGGTGTCGTGTGTATAGACTTTTATTTTCTCCTTGATAAAAATTAAAGGGTTTGGAGAATTAAATAACAAACAAATGAAACTGCGTTTAATAAACCAATCCTGTATATCACTTATTTTGAAAAAAAATATTTTTTCTTCCATCTTGTTGTGTTGATTACTATAGTTATAACTACTTAAAATTAAAAAAAATAATAAATTGTGCAATTCAAATTAGAAGTAGTCAACATATTTTTTTAAATACACATTTTTCTAGTTTAGTTTAGCATCTAAAAATTTAAGTTTCAGGGATGGAAGATATGAATGACAATGAGTACCATGAATGTATTTGTTTTTGATGGAAGACAAGCAATATTAATAATATTTATATTGTTGACTAAATATGAAATTTGTTAACAGAAATTCTATATGTTTATTATTGGAGTTCTGAATTTATTGTTATTTTTGTAAGTGAAACAGCGTAGTGGTAAGATAAATCAACTATAACTAATAATTTTGGTAATACCTGTAACATCTATTGAAATAATAAATTGAAAATCAGCTCCTTAAATTTAATTTTTTTCCACAAAAATATTATTTTTATTAAAACCTAGAAAAAGAAATTATTTTCTTTTGAATAATCTTCCTTTGATTAAAAAGTAAACCAGTTACCTTTTAATGAATTCAAATTTTTCAAATGCCCAAGATTTAAATTTTTTTTCTTCATTAGTTATTTCTTTTTTGTTTAATAATGAATAACAACTTAGTTACAGTAAATCATTTAAAAATTAAAAATTTATATTACAGTTTTTGAGTTCTAATCTTGTCTTGAATTTTAATCTCAGTTTTGATTTGGGTTTTTAGAACAGTAATATTTTGATTCCTAGAAGATAATTTTTTATCATGCTTCCATACATGAATTTTAGAAAAATACAGTTTTACTTCTAATTCCTCTGAAGTTTTGCAACAGAACCATTTTTAAAATTACAGTGTTGTAATTTATATTATTTGTAGTATTAGTATGCTTAAGATGTTACATATATCATGTGGTTGGTGTGATACTTTCAATTTATCATGTAATATTTTAATGCGATTATGTATGTGTCTCTTAAATTTAAAAAAAATTTATATTTGTAATTATTTGTACTTTTCTTTCTAATATATTGTACTGATGTATAAAAAATTTGTAAGGACTATTTTAAGATTTAATTTAGAAAAAACTCATTTACTTTATTTTTTTTTCTTTTCTTTAGCATAATGATGATGTTCATTCGTTATATGAAACATTACAAGAAAAAATAGGAAGTCAGCAGGAACCACCTGTCATTCCAGAAAATTTAGATTATCTCGAATCTCCATTGATGAGTGTGCCTACACCAGCTCCTTTATAAAAAATAAAATAAATAAAAACAGATCATATTTTATAAGAGAACTTTATTTGTATTATATAATATATATGTTATATTCTCTGAGTAAAATTATATTTTTTTCTAATTGTGCATCTCTTCATTATCAGGTGTCTGTGATAGTCAAATCATATATTGCTTATAGATCAATTTCATGGATATATAATTTGTCAAGAGTGGTAATGAGTTATAGAAGTATCTAGAAGAGATTTTGTCTACAATTTGTAATACATAACAATGTGATTATACAGTCACATTAATATCAAATATTTGTTAAACACATCATCAAATGTACACTAAAAACAAATTTACACATAAAAACAAAAAAAATATATATTATTTATTAAAACTATTTAAAAGGCTTCTGAGAAAAAACTTCTGAATTATAGATTTAGATTACTAGGAAAACAATAATTATTACACAGAAATTACTTCAAGATTATATGACACATGATCCATCCAAGCCCTGCAGAAAAATTTATGGGAATAAATTTTTAATTGTTTAATATGAAAAGAGTCTTAAATAATGTAATCCACCCAAGGCAGTATTACAATGACTCACTAATTCACACTTGAAGAGGTATATGAATAATAGATTAAATCTTATATTTTTAGATAAATAGAAGATAATAAATATTATTGAACATTTAAAAACAAACTAAATATTATTTAATACAGAAAAGTTACTTTAAATTGTACAAATCCAAGAAATTTTCATGGCCTAACTCTTTATTATTGAAAAGTTCTCTTAAAAAAGTTATAAATTATCATTTTGAAGTATGTTATTCAATATTACAAAAAATATAATTATAAATACAAAAAAAATATCATGTTCTGAAAAACACTATTTAAATCTTCAGTTACATTAATACTTAATTAGATAAGATAATTGGAATAATTTCATCCATAGACAATTACAGTAAATAATCACACAATTTTATTACATATAAAGCATATACATTACATGTATATATAATAAAGAAATTTTCTAATTTACAACTGATGTAATTAAAAGCAAAGAATTCTGATCGAGAGATTTAACTTGCCTGAAAGGTTGGATGACAGAAAAGGACAAACTTTGAAGGTGAATGAAAGTATTTTACTTTTTCACATGTTCTATTATGGTAAAATAACACTTGTAATTCATTTTAAGGTTTTAGAAAGACTTAAAACAAGTTTATTTGTTTATGATATTTAGTGCACTAAAGTTCCAGCTATTTTTTTCTTAATATAGTACAAAAATATATTAAAAAATAAATGATGCCAAGTTTTAAATTATGTTAATTTAAATAATAAGACCTAATAAGAAATTGTGATCATGAGGTTTATCATCGATTTTTCATACAGTGAAGTAAATATACATTTTCATACTGGCAATAATGTTCATCATCTGCAGGCAAATTAAAGAAAAATAGTATTAATCACTTTTCAGTTACAGGAATTTTATTCATTTAATCTGCGTTAGGCAAAGAAGTAACGACAGTTTAATTCTGTAACTGATATTACTGATATCAGTTGGTGGAATAAATATTTGATTACTCAAATTAATGATGGTCAGACAAACTGATATTCCTGTAAGCATGCTTTTATAATCACCAAAAGTTGTGAGAATTTTTTATTTACAGATATTGTTTTATAAATTTGCTGTTAATTTTAATAAAATATAAATTTTTTATTGAAAATTTGTGTTAAAGCACTTTACAAACACATTCACTGTAACATTTCCATTTATTTAACCCTACAAATTAGTTTCTGCTGGTTCCCTTGGCATGTAGAAATCCCCGATAATGAATGTGCAGATTCTGCTGCTAAAGATACATGTGTCAACAGTCTTTTACCATTCATGTTATTAATTGATTTTATTAATTCAGTTAAACCCACTCTTCAAGGAAAGTGACAAGGTGACTGGACTGCTACTGTATATTATAAATTCCGATATATCAAGGATACTGTGTTGCCATGGAGCTCTTTAGTCAGAATAACTGTCAAGAGGAGATTATTATTTGCCATTTGTGAATAGAGCATATTAGTTTTACTTATGGACACATAATGAATCAGACCAGTGCACCTGTCTGTATTCGCTGCAACTGTCAACTAACGACATACCACATCTTTGTTCCCGACGGGGAGTCTTATTCTTTAAGACTTTGGGGATTGGCGTCCCCACGGCCCTAGCCTCTGCAGCTTTTCTTCCCATATACACTGAGCTGCAGAACACTTTACACTATACACATGCCCTACACCAAGAACACAACACCAGTTACAACATATATCCTTATACAACATTCTACACTATTTCTTGCTCCAACGGGAATCTTATTCTTTAAGACTTTGGGGGTTGGCGTCCCCACGGGAATAGTCTCTGCAGCTTTTCTTCCAACTGTACATTGAGCTGCAGAACTTTTTACATAAGTAAAAAGTGCATCAAGAATGCTACACATTTTCACAAAATGCTACACTTTGCAAGACATAACCATAACCTAAGTTGGAAACTATCGTGGTGAAGGGTGAATGGCTCTTATGTAGTGAGTCATGAATGATGTCCTCTGGGCACCGGGGCGAACCCAGTTGTATTTAGCTTTACGCTTGCACTCTGCTGGAGTGGTCCATTATATCGCCAGTACTCATGTGTTCAAGATTACTAGTCCACAAGAAAGTTTATCAGAAAAAACCACTGTATTTTATCATGTGAAAAGACCTCACTTGGCTTTATTCAATGAGGATAAGAACTATACCGAAAAAAATAGTTTGAATGATGTTGCATGTCATCCACATTATAAAAATGTAAGATGTTCTTCAAAACAATCAGGAAGGAAGCACCCTTTAGAAGGTCTCTCCCTTCCTGATAAATAAAGTGATAACAGGTTCAGGTGGCTCAGTGAAAATGTCTGGAAGTTAAGAAACTTCTATATTGGTTGAAACATTCATTGATGAAGAGAGCTGATCCCTCTTACATCTTAAAAATATAGGAAATATTAGCATAAAAGCAGTGTGCCACAAATCCTTAATACTAGCAGAGTAATCATCTTTTGCTGGGATCTTCTAGAGATGGACATTAATGAAATAGCTAGTGAGCTTCGTAGTCAGGAATTTTTGGAGGTTAAGTGAATAATGAAAAAGGCAAAGGAGAATGGAAGAATCTACACCTTCCCTTATATTAATTTTTTATCTTCCAGGACCACCAGAGAAGATTAAAGTGGGTTACCTGTCGATTTGGGCGCAACCTTTCATCCCCAACCCATGACGATGTTTTCAATGCCAAGGGTATGGCCATACAACTTCTTGTACAAAAACCTCAATGTGCCAAAGAAAGTCACTACTATACCAACTGCCAGTAAGAAGAAAATTGTGCTAACTATGGGGGAACACATTCAGCTCAATCTCGAGATTGCCCAACTTTTAAAGAAGAGAAGGCAATCATAAAAATTGTACCAAGCAAAAAGTTTCTTTCCCGAAGAGAATATAAAAAAACGCTCAGCACTCAAAACCTCATTAAACCAGATGTCTCTTTCACCGCTGCGACATCAAGTAAAGCTTCTGTGAATGCAAGCAACCAACAGTGCAGATCCTGCAGTGAGCTAGAAAAGCTTGTTCAGGTGTTATCTGATCAGGTTGCTTCGCTAACTCCAACTATTTCTTAGTTAATGAAGATGAATAAGAAGTAGTAGTTGCAACTAGTGAAGCTAACAATAGTTGCATCCATCTCAAAGTTCGTGTCCCTAAAGTTTTACCTTTGCAGCAAGGGTAAATATAGCTGGTGGTAAGCCACCAAATAAGCCGGCCTCCGTGGCCGAGTGGTAGCGTCTCGGCCTTTCATCCGGAGGTCCCGGGTTCGAATCCCGGTCAG